>VXAA01006107.1:481117-515280 GCA_013399115.1 Anseranas semipalmata
AACGTGAGCCGTGGCACTCACCCGCTCTCAGGAGGTGCTGCTAAACCTCCACCTGTCCTTCGAGCCGTTCACATACGGCATCTGGTCAAGGGGTGGTTTGCAGCAGGTCAGCTTAGAAAATGAAAGAAAACCCAGTGCTTCATTAGAAAGTCAATCTGTGAGACAGTGCTTCAAGAGCTCAGCTGCTGCACGTTGTGCTTCACCCCAAAGTCAGCTCTTCTTGTCTCAACCGCTCTGAGTCCGCTCCATAACTTGCTTCCAAGTGATCAATGATGTGTGTGCAGCACCACTCTTCTGGCTTGACAGGAATATCAAATGTAGCTGCTGCTGTTTTACAGGAGCTGAGAGCAGCTCCCCTTCAATTTATTTTGTTTCTACTCCTTTTTTTTTAAAAAAAAAAAAAAGCCCTGGGATCTTAATTACAGCAACATTTCCCACTGGAAATAGAGCACTCTGATTGAGTAGGTTAATGAGGTGTGCAGAGTCTAACAGTGACATCGACTAAAGCCCCAGTCAATATCTTGATATCTTATCCGTTGAAGTAAGTACATTTTTACATTGATCCCAGCAGAATTCGGTATACGCATGTGCTGCAGCCAGATGGGTTCAAAACCTGCCCAAGGAACGTGGGGAATTTGAGTGAGAAAAGGGAAATTCTAGAGATTCTCAAAAAAGAGGTTCATAGCCATCAAGCTGGGCTTAGCACTTCCATGGAAATGCGACCACAGGGAGCCTGTTCTTTTTTTGGTGACATTTAGGGTTCTTAAAATAAATGACTTATGACATTGTGAGAAAAATCTAGACAGTCCCAGTGGTGAGAGCTAACAGAAAAGCCTGGGTAGCAAACACTGTCTGCTGGAAGCTAATAACTAGTGTCACTCTAAGCAAAGGGCAGGGAATAGGCTTCTCCAAGGACTGGATAGGAGAACGCGGTTCTTCTCCACCTCAGACTGTACCTAGCTGCATATATCCACATCTGTGCAACCAGAAAACACAACCAAGAATGTAGGAACAAACTCTGGAGAAGTCAAAATAGGGAAAAGATCTGAATATTGCAGCACTGCATTAAAGGAAAAAACTGGTAAAGGTAACCTGAGTTTAGACACGATCGAAACATCTGAATAAACTCCCTCCTGCCACAGTGGGTAAATGTACTTGAGATGAAATCATACGTAAGGTAAAGGGGGGAAATCAGTCCATATTAGTAGGGCTATCAGCTGTTGGTATGAATATGTTGATGATGACATTCTAAAATTATCCAGAGTATTAGCAAGTCTATGGGATTCAAGAGATCCTTAAAGCTCACATCCCCTTTTTACATCCCCATCCAGATATGAGCAATGCAACTGCCTCTGACTTTATTAAAGGGTTCCGAAAGACAAGCTGTGCACACTGCAGGCTGCTGGATGCTTCTGATAGTGCAGCAGCCAGTGACAACACCTAAAATACTGTAATTGAGCTCATTTCTGCAGTCTCAGCAGAGAAGCTGCTGCAGGATCAGGCAGGAAAGGGCCCCCTTGGGCAGAGAGCTTGTTAGAAAGGGGCTGGGACTCCTTCTGCTGGGGGAAATGCTGTCCTGTGGCTTGCACTCGCTGGTGCTGTGGGGAGCAGGACACTGAGTATCGCGGTAAAGCCACGGGACACAGCAGAGAAATGCCCAGGTCTGACCTCAGCTCCTCCCCTGACAGAACAACCTAAAATTTAAAAAGTTATTTTGCATAACTATTCAAATGTAATAGCAGCAGGAATTCACCACACTGTTAACCTGCAGTGACCACACTCCTTTTTGGCAGGTAGGGAACCTGCTGTGGAGAGGTTAATATGGCTTGAAGCACATCTTTTTCAAAATCAGCCTTGTTTCTGGGTGCCTCCATTTCTGGACACTGTGGCCAGGACTCACTAGGCCTGGTGCAAAGAGAAGCCTCCAGACCAGAAGAGATGAGCAGGAACCTGCACTGCACAGTAATAATAATACTCAAACTGTGCACTTTAGTTGGACACCACAAATTAGCAAATTAGCTTTGATTTATGTGTTTTCCCCAACAACATGGGCAATGAGCCTCTCAGCTCTTATCTTGGACATGCTGCAAGTGGAATTTCATTAGGGTGTTTTTCCTACCTGAGCTCCAGCAGCTAAGAATTGAACAGTCACTTAAAATAGTTTAAAATACCCATGGAGGGGCTAATTCACAGTCACAGCTGTTCACATGCAGATCCCAAACTTACTTGGGGCTGCCAGCATATTCGTCACAGTGCCATTTCCAAGGAGTGGCTGAGCTCGTCTACAACATGGGCACGTTGGGGCCCGTATTTTTAATCCCCTCAGCAGCTGTGTTAATTCGGAGAGGGACCTGCCGTGTGGCAGAGCGCTGGTTTATGGGGGGAACTGCAGTGCTTCAGCTGAGCTGCCAGTCACTCGGGTCCCTTTTGAGCTGTGCTGGTGTCACTGCCCTCAGCCCTGTGCATGGCCAAGCTATTATCAGTAAGCTACTAATGAGCTCGTGCGTATGGCAGTGGGTGTCCTCCTTCGCTTTAGCATGCCAGTTCTTGCTTCTGAAGGTCAAAATTTGATCCGCAGCCATTTAAAACCATGCATTAGTGTTATAGTCCCGTGACACCGCAGCCATAACCTTTGCCCACACCCTGCCACCGCTTCCGTTCGCAGGGCCCTCTGGCTTTGTGCATCCACAGGACCTGTCCCACCTGCAGCTGGTCAGGCTCTCCTCTCTGCCTGGCGTGTGGAGAGATGACGGTGCAGGCACAGGGGTGCACAGCAAGGGGACAGAACCCTGCTCTGGGTTTGGGGGTTGCTTCCTGGGTCCTTCCATCTGTTGGCTTCAGAGAGCACTTCTAGCCTGACCGGAGATGTTTGATGCCTCAGCCCTAGAGCCCAAGCCTTTTCCAGAGCTAATTCAGTGGTAAAGAGGTAAACTGCTGGTCCCTGGTCACAACCATGAACTGCCACGCAGAGCATGTGACTCAAGTCATTACAGGCATTGCTCACCACCCATTGCTCCACCGTTTTGTCAAGCCTTTAGGTTAGACATCACAGCAGTGACAGCAGAAATCGCTCTTGTTGGGCCTGAACTCAGGGACTTGGGTTTTCCCCACTTCAGGCATGACACAGAAGAGAGACAAATAGTTCACAGAGGGAAGCTGCCCACATGATTGACTCCAAAATGTTCCCAGGTCTGCAGGCATCTGTGTTATACAGACTCTCAACCCAGGTAGTTGGAAGTTTGTGAAAGAGAGGGTGCTTTTACCTTTTCTGTGTTCCTACATCAGCCCCAGCAAAACCTGAAGCTCCCCGAGGAACATGGGCCTCTTCCACCAAGCCCTGGGTGCAGGACACCCTGCTGCGAGCCCAGCATCCACACAGAGAGCTCCAGGCACAACCTGCCAACGGTTTTGGCACCATGGGCCTCATCCAACTGCAATTTGTCACTGCCAGCTTCTTCCCCCACCAATGGGTGGAAGCGCAGAGCGCTCACGCGGCCAGGAAGGGCTGCAGTCACAGCCCTCCTCTTGCTCCCACAGAGCTGTGGGGTGGAAGACGCTTTCTCAACAGGCACAGCTTGAGACTGGAGGGGGAAGGCCATGAGTCATCGAGCCCATATGAGCACGTGGGCGGCATATTTTGCAGCAGACCATGGCTAGTGGATTAAGGCATGTGGCCACATGTATGCAAGCATTGTTCAATCAGAGCCACTGTTGGAGCTCAGCATCAAGGGAAAGCCTGACGGTGCAGACCTCCTCTCTTAAACGGGCTCCTTTCTTCACCTCTCATTGCAATTAATTGTCATAAGGTTGACCTTCGAAGAGGGTGAACAGTTGGTATCAACTGAATAGCTCCTTTCCATTACTCGTGTTTAGGTGAAAATGTGCACACCCAGCACAAAGCTGCTTTTGTCACCACCACTATCTCTGCAGCAGCAGTGGACATCCCATTGACAGCTGACAGAGATGCCTGTGGTGCAGGTGGCTGCCCAGGACCCCAGAGGACTGCAGCCTGCTCTGCCCCATGCCCACGTGCCATGCTGGCCAGCCGCTGCCTCTGTGCCCAGGCAGCAGGTAACGCACAGCTCCCAGGGCCCGTGCTGGCACCCGTGTTGTACGAGAGGAGCTGAATCAGGTCAGCCCTTGTGCTCCCCCTGAGCGAAAACAAAGCCCCAGGCAGCAGCCCAAACCAGGCACTCTTGGAGGTGTGCAAGACCTCAGAGGTGTGCATAACCACATGGTGATGCTGCCACAGCAGCTCACAGACTTTCTGCACCAGCAACGGCATGTTTTGGTTTAAGAGTGCTTGGTAGATTTTTCTTCCAAGGAGTCTAATCAAAGTTTGAGCACATGTAAGCTTTCAGCATCCCTAACATCCTGAGGAAAGCAGTTCCACAACTTACCTCTGTGTTATGCCAAGAAAGACATCCCTGTGGTTGCTCTGAGCCTGCCCAAGACCAGGATGGTTGTGTTTCTGGGTGAGAACATGAGGGGGAGGCAGGGACCTGGGACTGGGGGGCTGGTTTGGAGAGGCAGGATTCAGGCTAAGCAGTGTGATGGCTGGGGCTAAAGGATTACAAGTTTAGGGTTAGATGAGACTATTAAATATGTCTTGGAGAAGCAGTTTTTAAAAAAATTATGTAGGTCCCCAAACTGGCTTGGGCAAGCCATGCCTATTCAGTATAAAGCACCTGCCAGCATTAAATGGAGCACTTTAGAATTAATTTGAAACCAGAATAGATAGTAGCAATCAGCAGTAACATGTGCTCGACAGTCCTTCAGAAGGATATTAAAACTCAGATTCTCAGGAAAGCAGTGCTCCAGAACACCAGCTGCCACCGTTACACCCTTCAGAGAGCGCACAAGAGAAAGTCTGATCTCTTTGTAAGTGCTTAATATTCTCATGCTAATCAAGTATTCAGGGAAAAGAAATTCTTATTACTAGGAAATTTTGCATCAAGGTGCCTACTAAAAGCATAGAAAGTCACGTCTATTCTCTGTCTCATTTGTACTGTTAAATCTCAGGTTCTGTGATAGAGAAGATAATTCATTTTCCAGGTAAAGGACATGATTAAAATATTGAAAGGTAGTAAATATTGGTTGGTTTCTTTCAACACCATGAGGAAATAAAATTGAAATAATAAAGTCTGTTGAACAAATTTAAGAGACAGTCCATGCCTTTAAATGCAAAGGTGAGAGGTGATGCTATTAGCCAGGGATGAACTCAGCCTTTCCAAGTCCAGAGCATATTGCTGGACTCTGGCCTCCAGCTCTTTCTTCCTCCTCAAAATCCATTGCTCGGGCCTTGTTGCTTCCTAAACACTGCAGATCTGCTACGTCTTCAAGCAGAGGCACATGTCACAGTATTGCACCCAGCTTTAGTGCACCCGCATGTGTGGAGTAGGCTGGACAGATGCACACACCACTGGATCTTCTAAATTTCCATTTAGACCGTGGATCCAGACTGAAAAACCCAGGATCCTAAGGACCTTCAGCACACATTGCCATCCTCTCCTGTGCCCTAAGTAATTTCTTCTGGTATTAAGTTGATTATTGCTGCTGTTTTTTGGAAGATGATAAGACTTTTCCTCTGAGTTTGTCTTTCCTGCCAAATCCTGTGTGTACAATGTGACTGGAGGCTGGATGAATGGAGGAATTCATTTCTGATAGGGTTGGTCCTGCTTTCTCCTGTAAAATGGTATTTCTACTGTACCAGGGTTTTCTGCCCTCCAGGGGAATAGACTTAATGAAAAGGCATTGACATTTCAGAAATAAGCTGTTGTTTCTTTCCATGTGACATTTAGACATAATTTCCTTTTAGGAGGCCGTATACCAGGGGCTGGGGTTGAAGAAGCGAAGGACAAGTGCCCTGCCAAGCCACAGTGCCACGGGGCTGAGGAAGCCCAGCTGTCCTGGCACCAAGACAGCACATGGATAATGTTAAAACAGAGCCAGGATGGGGTGTGAGCCGCCCGGGAGTAATCCTTCCTGCAAACTCCAGGTTTATGATCACAGACACCTAGCAAGACCCAAGTGCTGTGACGGACACCAGGACACCATCCCATGGCCGTGCACGGGACATCAGGTGGCCGCAGGGCTGTGACCACTGCTGACCTCTGTCCTGCTGTCACCTCCCGGCCACACAGATGATGGGAAGTGCTTGGTCACCTCCTCTCTACACCCATGCTGGGGGACGAGCGCAGCCGCGCGCTGGTGGTGGCCACGTTCCCTCGCCCAGCCTGCTGGCTCGCTCACACCTGCTTTCCCCCTGGCGTTGCACCTGAGAGCAAAGGGCAGGAGGGCCATGGCTCGTGTTGGGAAAATCACTGCCGTGCTGCCAGAAGATTAAGAAGAATTAATTTAGCTGAGCTGTTCTTTCCAATTAAAACATGCTAAGACACACCAGACATTCAAACAGGAAATCTGTGTTATGCAGAGTGAGAATCAAATTAAAGCAGCTATGTTATTCTGACTTGTTAGCATGCCGCACTGGTAAATAAAAGTATACTAGTTTTATTAGCTTTATGAAACTACTGCTCTATAGAGCTGCCCTTGGGATGGTGTGGGAGATCAGCAGTGTGGTTACTCATGTTCACATTGACACACAGCTGCACAACTAAGTGTTCATTTGTGAAAGAGACCATCTTAAAGAGGCTCTGCACAGGCTGTGGTAAAGGGGATGATTTTATTTTATTTTATTTTATTTTATTTTATTTTATTTTATTTTATTTTATTATTTTTACAAGCTGCAGCCCCTATGATAACTAGAGATGACCATTCAGCTCTCCAGCCAGCACTGGGCCAAGTCACCCCGCTCTGCCTGGGAAGGCAGCCAGCTCTGTTTAACACCATTATATTCCTTCTCTCCTTCTGATATTGAAATACTGAATTAATTTACCTCTCTGTGAACACCTAACACTGAAGCTGAGAGGGAGGCCTGCTCCTTGGGTTAAGAAGCAGCTCAGGGCCTGGATGGGGCTGCAGTCAGCAAGATTCACGCTCAGTATGGCAGAGGAGATGGAGGAGGAGGGGACTGTGTGTCAGCTGCCACTCCCCAAAATCTCTTGGCCAAAAGCTGGGTTCCACGAGGCTGCAGCAATCCCAGCCATGGCTGCTGCAGTGCTGGGAGCCCAGCCTGTGCCCCACGTCACAGCATTGCAGCTCACGCTCAGAGGATTTGGACCGAGGGCTGGGAAAAGGAACCACGTCTGTAATTAAGATGGTAGTTAAACCTCGGGAGTCTGATGCTCTGGGACAGGTGCTTTGAGCAGCCGGAATGGTGATTTCCAAACAATCTCAGGTCCTGCACTAAATAGCAATTTCAGCTGTTATTTAAACCTGTGCAGAAAATAAAAAATGTGCTGAGCAAGCCCTAAAACCATAAAACTTGACACAAAACCCTTTTTTTCCAGTCTTCTGGCTGTTGCTGCTTCACAGGGCTTGCTGTGGTGGTACAGACTGTTCAGCGTTCTGGGGGTCAGCGTTTGGGCTTAGGCCTTCAGGAAGCAGAGGCTGAAGACCATGAAGTTTCAAGGAGAAAACTGGAGACTTAGGGTGCAGGACAAATGGGTACCTATGGATAGGCACCTATGGATGACTTTGGCTAGAGCTGAATCATCGAGCTACAGGTGGGACTCTCTCCTACCTCTTTCCCCTTAGCCCTCCAAAACATGCATCATTTTCTTCATTGGTAACTCATCGCCCTCCCAGAGAAGCCTTAATGCCAAGGCAACTTAGACTATCTTATTAGTCATTATATTCAAAGAAACAGCCTGTACTAAGGCACTAAACTATCAAGATCTAAGTGGAAAAAATTTAACAAAACAGTAGCAGTTGGTAATGCAAGCACCTAAATTTCCTGTCTGTGTCTTGACAAAGCTGCAGATTGAGTCATGTTTCCTGACATGTTAATAAAAAGGTTCAGTGTGTGGGAAAGGGGGAACTCGTGGTGTTTGTTCCTGCAGAGGAAAAACAGAGAAGCACCTTGGAGTCCACAGAATTTTCCAAGCCTGTTCCTCTTTGCTTATTTAAGAGCTTTATTTTTTTAAATAAAGGGGAGTTTACAGAGATAGGAAGACAATAAAAGCTACTGCCATTTCCTTGCTTGTTAGCCCTTTAGAAAGGTGACAGGCTGAACAAAATCATCTGTGTCCTTATAATATTCCTAGTTTGATTGCTTGCAAATAAAGCAGTTTAATAAAGGCTCAAATATACAAATGCCACATGGCCATATTGACAGGAGTGAGGGAAAGAAGAACACAGTAATCATGTTAGCTCTATCCCTCAGATTAATTAGCTAGATAAAATGTGCATTTACCTCATTCTAGACAGAAAAATATCATTTACCTACCAGCAATTTAGGCAGGCATGCTACTGCTAAAAGCCAGACCCGGCTGATCCTAATTCACTGGGAAAGATGAGCCCTGCAGCCCTGTGAAGGATGGGCTCCTCCTCCTCCCTCTCCACAACACCAGGTCACCATTGCGAAGCTCGTGCCTGTTCTTCGTTCAGCTCCAGAGCTTCAGGGAGCTGCTTCGGGAGAACGTGGATCCCCTTTACTGCCCCTCAACATACCTAAGCATGTTTGCATAGGACTCAGCACACCCATATTTAAGAAAGCCCACCATCCAGGGTATTTTATCACTGTGATTTCACTGTAACTGGAGAAACTGTAGCTCCTGTGGAGGTCACACAGCTGGAGAACACAGCCTAGACCCTGTCACTGGCATCCTGCCTGCTGCCACCTCGGCTGTTCCAAAACACGCCTCGTCCTAAACACAAACCCGGCTCTTGTTCTGTTGGAAGTCCATCTCAGTGTTAACTAAATGTGACCTATCTTTATTCTGTGACAAACTGAAGCTTCCAGGCTGTAAGAAATCGAATTGATGTTACACCAGCTCACATGGAAGAAACCAACACACACTACCCTAACCTCAGCTCAGAATAAATTACATTACACCAGATTTATTTTTTGATACCATGGCATCGTTTGCTGAAATCAATCACAGAATCACAGAATCACAGAATCCTTTAGGTTGGAAGAGACCTTCAAGATCACCTAGTCCAACCTATGACCTAACACTAACAAGCCTTCCACTAGACCATGTCACTAAGCTCTACATCTAAACATCTTTTAAATACATCCAGGCATGGTGACTCGACCACTTCCCTGGGCAGCCTGTTCCAATGTCTAACAACCCTTTCCGTAAAGAAATTTTTCCTAATATCCAACCTAAATCAAGGCAACACTTGCCATAGCTTTTTCACAGTCGAGCACTGGGAAATATTTTTCATAAATACAAATCCTTACAGCAGGGAGTAGATCAACTTGGACATAAGACAGTATGGCCAAAATCTCAAAAGAATTCAACTTTTCCTATTTAGACACTCAAAAGATGCCTTGAGATATCTGAAGTGCTAAGCAAAGTGCAGCTTTCCTGTGGGACAGCCACACAACATCGTTCAGAAGCACGTTGGGTTTAAGGACCTCCACACACCCAGGGATGGGTGCCAAGTCCCCGCGGGGAGGTTGGACTGGTGTGCATTGCTAATGGGTGTCTGTTCCCGGTACCAAGGAGAACTGAAACCCAACTTCCACAGGTAGATGAGGATATTGCAAACACCTTTTTGCAGCTATGCTTGGAAGAGTCCAAGGGAAAAAACGTACATGGAAATTGATGCCTTTAAACTGCTGCTGACCTGAACCCATTATTAATGAAAAATGAAGAAACCTCTGTGTCGTCTCATCTCTAACATCCTTGGGCCTTCTTGCCATACAGGAGTAGGCCGAAGTATTATGTGGCCTTGTGAGTACAGACAAGGCAATTGTGAACAAAATGAGAGGAGGCAGGTAAGACTTAAAGGTACATGTTTCATCTCTTACTCCAGAGGCCAGAGAGAGCACCAGATGTGGAAGGCAGGAGGTTCATCTAAGTGTAAACCAAGTCAAAGATGCTAACACCTGTTGGAAAATAACACAGTTGGGGTCTGGTCTGACCTTCCCAGAAATTTCCCCTGTGTCCCATCTGAGCTCATTTCAGCCTCCTCCCCACACATCTTTCAAGTGCAGGAGCGGGCGTGCACCGTGGGTGGGTGGATGCAGCCTCCTGTCCCACCGCCTCCATGGTGGTGGAGGTGGTGAAGCAGGGTCAGCCTCGCCACTGGCTGTTTACAGCCCGATACAGGCTGTGCTCACACATCCCCGGACAAAGCAGCAGCTGCACGGCTTGCTTTTGTTAAACTTGTTGCATAATTGATCTCTGTGTGAACCCTTGGGAAACAGCAGATGCAGGAAGTTCAAACCAATGCTTTCAATAACCTTGGATTAATGATAAATAGTCATGTATAACTGATACAGGTGATCACACAGCTCTACATTATGCCTATGGAAACGTCTGTTCTTGCTGCCAGGCAAGGCTCCCAGTCCTCAGGCAACCTTTATTTCCCTTCCTGGCCTTTGCAGGATTTTTAGCTGGTTGAACTGTGCCTGCACACAGCCCTGGGCTGTGCCCAGCCCTGGTGGGTGCTCAGCCCCTGGCCCAGCCGCAAGCCAATGGCAGGGCTGTGGGGAGACCCTTTCCCCCTCCCTCCCTCCCTCCAGCCACCACTCCTGCATCCATCCAGCAGCAGTGTTAACGGGCTTTGAGGCTGTAGCAGCCATCTCCACATCTCCTGTGCATCTGATAGACCTCTGAGAAAAGGGGAGGGTGGGGAGCATTCGGAAGAGCAGTATTAATATCAGCACACTGTCACCTGCTATCTTTGTTGCCTTTCTGAAATAAAGGCTGTGGAAGTTCCCATCTGAACAGCTTGTGGCCAGCTGAGTGTCACACGAAGTTCAAAATCATGTCCCATTAAGACAGCAGGGCCCAGAGGAATCAATGCTTTCAAAAAAACAAAATGCAGATGCTTTCCTTCAGGTGCACAAGTAGGTGTTCAGGAGATCCCACCTGGGAAAGTCTCGGTCTGCACATCCAATTGGCAGAAAGTGATACGCAATTCAAGCTAAGCTGGCTTTGTTGTCCTGGGAGGCTTTGAACATCAGAATGAGCAGCTGGGAAAAGTAATTTTTGCTGTTGCTTTCATCTGCTGCATCTATGGGGAGAGAAGAAATGTGCCGAGCCCCAGCAGCGGGAGGAAACAGGAGGGCTCCCTCCCTGGGACGCTGCAGTGGAGGCAGCACGCTCACGGGCAGGGGTCTCTGGGAGCACCCATGTGTCTGGGCAGAAAACTGGCGTTTCCCACCTCTCCTACAGCAGAGTATGTTTTCTAATGACAAATTAAACACTAATTGGGAATCATTATGCTTTCTTGCCACTAAATATATCAACACAAATGCTTTCAACAAGCTTCTTAATTTTTTTTAATTGAGCTATTCAGGATTTAATTATTGCTTGAGTTTGCATACAAATAATAATCAGTATTCCAGGTTGCTGTGAGATACTACTGTTGTGGTGATAACCTCTTTATAAACTTTTGAGAAAACGTGTCAAGTACATTAGCATAAAACTGGAGAAGATGTTGTCTTTGATAATGTTCCTTTTTGGCATGAGTGCCAAAACAGACTCCTTTTCTTCATGAAAAAGACAACATAATACCACAATTCTATCTATCCCAGTCCTCCAAACCCCAGTCTTTCCTGTACCACATCAGGTATTTTGCTGCACTTGATTAGTTACAGCTTTGGAAGCTACAACAAAGGAGCGCATCATTTTCTTATCACAGACCTTTCTCAAGCATGCCTGCTTGGCTTTGCAGAACTTCTGGAGCCCATCCACTTGCTGCTGCAGAGTTCAGACTCCTTGCTTGTGTCCCCTCCAGCTTCTCTTGAATGTATGTGGGCCCAAACCACAATTTTCCTGATTTGATCTGAACTTTCAAGTAAAAATAAATAAATAAATAAAAAATAAATAAATAAAAAAACCTGCATGTGCAGTATCTGTCTGAAAAGAGTTAAATTCCAGCACAGGTAAGTGGATGAGTTGATTTTAGATGAAACCCCCTTCTGATTCCTTGATTAGAGAAGTCTAACTCACAGCACAAAAAGGTCATTCCTTCTCTATTATCTATTCTTTTCCCACAAGTAGTCTCTTACATGAGATCTGACCTGCCAGAATTCTAACCACATCATTAGCAAAGTTCATTAATTCTAAATCAGCAGCTTTTTTTTCCTCCAACTTGAGAAAGTGTCTTTGTGCTCCCAGCCCAAGCTTTTTCCTCACCTTGATTCACTTACATCTTGAATATATTCAACAGTCCAGGATTTCCCATATTCCTTGAGCTGCCTGTAGCATTGGATCATTCTCTGAAGAGCCGAATAGCTTGCACTTACTCCTTGATGCATAAGCATTTAATTTGAGCAATATTGGCAGGAAGCAACTTTAGATAGGGAGAGCTCAGAAGATTATTCTCGCTGCTTGTGGAAGTCAATGGTGGAGTCTGGTTCTGTCAGTAGCCCAGCACCAGGGCCCCGTAAGATACAGATTAAGTTCATGCACATGGAAAGGAGACTATATCTAAGAGGATGAGCCGTAAGAGTGCATGCACATGGCTCCTTGTTACCATAATGCAGATAATTGTGTGAGCTACTATTTATCTGGTATAATTTCTGGTTTGGTAACATTTGTCTGCCTGCTTCCAAGTCAAAGATTTCTAAATTCAATACACAGGGCAAGGTGGCAATGCACAGAGGACACCTTCTGAAATTCTAATGAATTCTCAGTGTTTGCAAACAGTTATTCATAAAAATTGCCTTACAGTTTTATGGCTAAATACCCAGCAGTACGTTTGCTGCAAACTGCAACCAATCAGCAAAGAAGGAGGGATGCAAAGAGATGCAGTGTCTGTGGCGAAGTAACATCTGTTTCATTTATACTGATCAGAAATAAGCAGATTAATGACTGTGCAAGTCTGATTCCCGCCTTGTTACCAGCAATCGAGCAGTAAAGTCACCTCCTTTGTGCGGGGTCTTGGTATACACGTGGCTGACCTAATTCAGCAACTCAAGCACGGGGATCAAACATCAGCAAACCAAGATAGCAAAGAAGTTTGCTGTCGTGCAAAGGCGTGTGAGTGTCCACACAAAGCCCTGTTTTGCAGAAACTGAAATCTGGTGAGAGCATCTAGCTAATTGAACGTGCACCCAGATAACTGGCCTCTGAAAGAAATAGGCCTTTTCTGGGCTGCAAAATGTCAGGACAAGAGTAGTCTCACCCTTGCTTCCCAACCCTCTGCTGTCCCCTCTGCCCAAGCAGCTCCCACCATTGCCTGCGATCTGCCAGCTGCCCCCCGAGCCCACGTGTCCTGCCCGGAGTGGGATGCTCCTCTCCAGACAGGCCGGCACGATGCACCATCTCCCTCCTCCTGACCATAACGCATAAACTGAGCACAAACGGGGAGGGAAAAAAAATAATAAAAAAAATAAAAATCAGGTACTCTCTATCATAATGTTTCTTTTTCTTGATTCTTTCAAGACATACACTTGGTACCTGGACCAGTTTCAGTCCTAGAAGGAAGGAAATGAAAAAGCAGTTTTCTTCAGCCACACAATGGCCTATTGTGCTCTCAAGAAAGTGAGATGCTGCAGTGGAAAAAAAGAGATTCCTATTTTCTGGGAGTTACTATGGCCATTTTTTTCTCATGCTAGGCTACAGAGCATGCCAAGACAGGACCAGCATTTGTAAAATATTAAAAAAAATAATTGCTATGCCAGTCTATGAAGTCAGGGTAGGGTAATTGCACTGGGGTATGATAGTCCCTAAATAACAGACTCGGTGCTTGGAATATCCTCCCATCACTTAAGATACAGGCTAACAGAAGCTTCTCGCTCACTCCGAAGCCATCTGTTCAGTCGGGCAACCTCCTGACACCATTAGGGGCTGCTTGCAGAAATGCTGTCCTCGCGCCACCTTTGACCTGGAGCTGCAGCACACTTAGCAGATCTGGGCAGATGACATCAGAGACCAAAACTGATAATCCAAGGCAGGAAGGGTGTCTTACCCTTTGACTTAAAAGGTGACATTTATAGTCAGATAGACTCCATTATATGGTCGTGTGCTCTTGCACTGCATCGTGTGCAGCTTATTAAAATGAATTATGGTGGGGAAAAGTCCACTATTTAAACAAAAGCATTAAGGAGTAGTTCTTTGTCTTTCTTGTACAGCTCTGAAGCTGTTAACACTATCATAAAGGCTTTTCATACTTTTCTATGATTTAAAGAGATCTTTGAAGGTGTTTACACACACAGGTATAGCCTTTAGTGGAACAAGAGCATTTGTCTCCTTATCCCATGTAATCCTCCAAACTGAACAGCCCTTTGTCTGGCAAGGGATTCCAACTATAAGCTGCCAACTTCCAGATTTCTTACAAGGTGAAAATATACTGATTCACAGTTTGATAAAATTGCCTTCAATCAAAATATAACCAGGTACGTTAATAGATAGCAAAGATGGCAACTGAAGTGGCAAAAAGAAAATTGTTATACATCACTGCTGGGACAAGGAATAAAAAACAGAATCATCTTATCAACGCACGCTTACAAAGGGGGCAAGAACACACGGCTGATGCTACTCCAGAGCCCCACACTACAGACATTATTCTTGCTCTGAGAGTGTTGGTCAACACTAGATAAGCCCACACTAATAGTGAAATACGACAGCTCTTTTTGAAGATGTAAGTCAGCAGCAATCTTTCGATGTTTACCTGTGTAAAATTTCTAGCATAAGAATCTGGAAGAACTGAAGAATGCTATTGTATAACAAAGAGTACTAGAATCACTGCAACAGCTTCTGTTAATTACAAAAAATAAATTAAAAAAAAAAAAAAACATAAATCAGATTAGGAGATCTCCAGCAAAAATAGAAAAAAACATATGCACGAGGGAAGCAGGAATAGATGTGCAGTTGGTATAATGCCAGCAAAGCTGATGGGTTTATATCACCAAGAATGTTCCTCCCAAAATTGTCACAGTATACTGGAGTACCCAAAATGTTAAGATTGAGTGGTTTAGATGTGAGAGAAGAAAAAAAAAAAAAAGCACATATACAGAAAAAGGTTTTACAGATGTCCATACCCGACCTCCTTCTGTAGCAGTCAGCTCTCCCTAGGGTTCAAGAATGGCTTTAGTATCAGAATTGAAAACAAAACAGACAACAGGAATTAGGAAAACTGCATCAAGTATCACAGAGGGTATGGACACAGCTTTTTGAAAATGCTCTTTTATTACTTAATTCATCAAAACATTTCGGTTGATCTCTCTGCGAGATCTGAATCAGAGCAGCAATACAGTCATTTTTCCACTGTAACATTTCCATAGGAGATAGCATGACAGACTTCGTGCATGGGACCAAGGCTTAGTGTGTTCAAGTCACATGAAGACTGAACTATACTCATTAGAATAGGAGAGACAAATTACGTTTAGTCATCTTTTCATTACTCAGCTTTGAGCGTTACACAGAAAAAAAAGTCTTAAGGAAAGAAAATGACCTTGTATTATTGTACTAGTGTATCAAGAATTCGTAATTAAGAATGTCACAGTCTAACGACAGATTACAGTAGATTTGGTTTGATCTTATGGGTTTTATGAGATGTATTTGATGAGATGTGTTTATTAGTACATTTAGTAAGTATTTAGGCATCAGAAATTTTTTACATTATACAAAATCTATCACAGAAATAGTTTTGATTAGGTACCTAAAGTTTTAGAAAATAAAAATTTCAGTGAATATAAGGTCTGATTAAGACACATAGTAATGAGAGGTATAAAAGAAAATGCAGTTGAAATACACAAATTTCAAGAGGAAAAGGAAACACCATTATTTCTGAAGAATTTGAACCTTCCTTCTTGAAACCTCCATTTCTCTCTCTCTGATAAAGCTCAAGTACCGGCATTTCAATAGGCAACCCCACTATTCAGCTGATAGGGAAGATACATTTGTTGCACTAGAAGTACAAAGCTACGAAGAATGTGTAATATTTTATTTTTCAACTTATTTACAAAAAGATATTGCACCAATCCATTGTTATTTTTTCAGTTTAACAACTTCCTTAAGGAAAAGCCTACTATTTACAAAGTTAAAAAGAGAAGTGCAAAAGCAGACTGAAGGAAACCAGAAAGAATAAAGTTTATTTAAATTGCTAAGTACAGTTTATTACCTGACCATAGCCCACATCCAGTATTATCTAAAACAATTTGTACCATATCTATCTGTAACTTCAGAAATCCTTGCATTTCTCTGTAGGCGCAAACCTTATCTTCTACAATAACCACAAGAAGGTTTATGCAAAATGTAAAGGCTAAACTTAGCTTAACTTAATAGCTTTATTTCTCCAGGAAAGTGATGCTCTTTTAGGTAAATTGGAAAAGCTACATAGTATTACACCTGTATTTAAAAAGTAGTGATAAATCAGGCATGATGGTTTTCATTCTTCCTAAACACCACGAGGAAAAGTTTGCCGATATTTCTAGACTGATTATTTTAAACACACTGCCAGTCCAAATTCCATTAGCACAGCATATGGTCGTGTCTCAGTCTATCTGCCACTGGGACTGTCATGATGCATTTCTGGTGTATAGGTAAGTAGAACAATCATGACCCAGAGGTGAAGCAATGCCTGGGAGAAGAGAAGAAAGCATTAACTTATCAGCACGTACAATCATCATTTACAGCAACAATAAATATGTCAATGTGAGCTAAAAGAAACTAGTTCTGTAGAAATATTTTGATTAAATATTTTTCATATTATTCTTACTTCTAAAAAAATAATTCTTACTTGCATAACAAAATGCTGAGTCAGATTCTGAAGAAGCCATTCACTGAATGCTAAAGATTTTACACAAACAGCAAAAATAAATCTATAGGAATCCAGGCTTCTTTATGTCCTCTGCCTTCTCTTTCCATCCATGCCCCAGTAACTCCAGGTGTTCTCCACAATATCCATCCTAGCTCACAGAAACCACATTATGTGATTGCCCTAGGGTGTCTGGTAAGCCACTGCTCCTGTGCCAGCTGATAGCAGACAGTATAAAAACAGCAGAGTTCTACTTTCCTTCCCCTTACTAGGGACACTGTTTTGAGACATTTTTATGAACATCATAGGAATGTTAATTCTCATTCAAATTTTGTTGGAATTACACATAATCATAGATTATCCTGAGTTGGAAGGGACCCACAAGGATTGAGTCCAACTCCTGGCTCTGCACAGGACCACCCAAAAATCAGACCATATGTCCGAGAGCATTGTCCAAACGCTTCTCGAACTCGAACAGGCTCAGTGCTGTGACCATTTTCCTGGGGAGCCTGTTCCAGTGCCCAAATACAGTTGTTGGGGGTGTAACAAGGGAGATAACTGACAATACATAAGCCACATTTCCTTAAAAAATAAAAAACAAAACCAAAACCCACACATTAAAATTACAGTAGCATAGCCAAGGTTCCAGCTGAAAAAGGATAACTGCATTGACTGCCCAGTACAGGGTTCCTGTGCAACCATTATTGAGTAGCTTAGGCAGTAAAATTCTTCAGTGTTTTAGTACAACGCATTTTATTCACACATTGGGAAGCCTAAGTCATGAATAGGAAGAAAGAGAGAAGTCGGGAATTAAAGAGCTCTGTTCCTTCCAGTACCTAATAGGCTGGAAGAAGCAATTGGAGGGGAAAAATTGTTATTTCCTTTATTTATGTGCGTTTGTCTGCTTTATTTCCTGAAATAGTGACAGTTGTTCTCAGAAACTCTGTTCAGAGAAATCATTATGCGTTCTAAAACAACATAATTTCTTTTATTTCAAAGACTCAACTAATGAAACTTTCTAAGCAGGACAGATTGCCTAACTACCTTACTGCGGGTCACTTCAACTAACAGACATCTGCCCTCCAGTGGAAAAGGAAGGAATTTCATTTTTATCAACTGCAACTCTTGACAATCTCACCTAATATGGATAAGCAATTTTCTATTTGGTGAATTCTAGCAAAAATAAATTTGCTTGCTATTTTTTCAGCTAGAGTAGCACGATTATTAATTACTGAACAAAAGCGGAGGGCCAAATATTAACAACACCTATAACAGAAGTAAATTTCCTAAACTCGGTGCACGCAGGTCACAATTCTATTTTGCATTTTCTCACTTTACTTTTTACAGCCTTTTAAATGGTGGTTACATGGATGTCTTTAAGAATTCTATTCCAAGAATTCATGGGAAAAAAATGAAAACTGGCAAGCAATGTGACTCCAAAATGCTGTTTTAAAAGTACTACTTAGTCTACTCAAAAAAAAACAAAACATTGAGTTGTTAAAGTTAATTATATAGCCTTTTGCTTTTAAACATCAAACATCTTTCAATTTAAGATGTACTATATAAACTGGCTATAGAAATCTTGCACTATATTCTTACTTTGAAGAAAGCTTACTCACCATATAAATGATTACAAAGACTCTTGCTATGGGATACCGTCTTAGAAAAATTCCCAGCCGAATGCTACACAAGCATAAGAGAAGAAAACATGCACAAGTTAGCACTGAGCAAAAAATTACCACTCCTCTCATTCTACTCACCACAAACTCAAATTACAGCCAATGTTATACGCATGGCTTTGTTTCTGATTTGAATTTTACTTCATATATTCAAGACATTCAATGGAGTGAGAAAATTCAGAATTTAGACCATTAAACATATTCTCTTTTTTTTTTTTTGTCACATGCTAGGCTTAGAATTTGTGAAGAGCTAAGACTCAAGAAGTCATATATACATTTAAAACTCACAAATATGTTATATGTTTGTCAAATTTTGTTACTTGAGGAGCTGTCACAAATCTTTTAAAAAGATTTAAGCAACTAAAACCTTGTATTCATTTGAAAAATCTGACAGATCATCATTCTTGTATTTTATTAGATGAAAAAGACACAGGTTTTCAAAGTTTACTGCTAGAACACTATGAAGTATACTGTATTAGATGTGTGCTGTTGCTCAATAATGTCTGTTTTAAAAAAACACATGCAGATACTGAAGTGATTATGATGCTGCCAAATGAAGTTCAGTATTAAAGCATCTCAGATAATAGGTTCCAATCAAGGAAATCCTGATATTCTTCACCATGAGATTAGAGTACCATGGAAGTGCAAAGGATTTTCTGTTAAGATATCCTGCTTTCTGACAATTAAAAAGAATTACCTAATTTTGTTTTCTGCTGGTATTTGACTGAAGTTTTGAAGCAGACTTTTGTTGTGAATAGTGACAATTAAACTAACTGCTGAGAAAAGGGATCAAAGCAAGTCATTTGCTGGTTCCAGAATGACTTTTGTTTACTAATTCTTTGAACAGTTATCTTTCTTTTACGGTAAACAGCTGTACCGGGTCAGAACCCAGAATCCTGCCTCCATCAGGATGCCTAAACAGAAGTAAAAGAAAAAATATGACACTCCCCAAGCATATATAATACTCCATAAGAGCACTGTCTGAATAGTTTACTATAGCTTGCAAAAGCCCAAGGATATTTATATCATAGGAAAGCACAAGTCAACTAGGTCAATATTTAGTAATTTATACTGTACTCAGTATATTAGCTTCATTATTTTCTACTTTTACTGTGATAAAAGCAATTCAAAACAGAAGCTGTATCACAGAAAACTGCAAAAGGACTCCAGTAATTACAAGATGTATTCCATTAGCACACTCTTACCTAAACTGATCTATACTACTGGCAGCTTTGCGAACTTTCCCATACATTCCCGCCATGTTAGTATCCATGTCACTGAAAAGGACAGGAACATTACGCATACGAGCACCTATTTGAAGGGAAGAAAGCAAGAAAATCTCATTAGTCTAAAACCAGCTAAGTTATTGTCTGAGAAAAAAAAAAAAAAAAGATAGTTTATAACAAAGATATACAAAAATCAAAAACAGTGATTCATCTTATCTGTTATTGCAGGGAAGTGTATTGTGAGGAAAGGATTCCTGATAAACTTACAATCAAGTCAAACATCTCTTCAACTTAGTACACTTAATTATTTTAGTTAATTAGATGGACAGCTTGGTATTTAATTCTATTAAGTGATAATAATTCTATTATTAGGTGCATAAAATAATGGGTTTGATACCGTAACCTTTTTTCCATTTGCTTTTATTTCTCATATAGTAAAACTTAGCATTTCTGATACTAACTTGTATATTCCAAATATTTCTATTTTATTTACACTTTTACTATGCATCAACTTTATTAAAAAAAGATTCTCAGATTGTTATCTTTGTGCAATGGAAATTAAACTTACTGAAATTGCTTAAAAACAAGCCAAAAGGAAACACTTCAAATTTGCTAGTTCTCCTGACTTACTTCATTAAAGGTTTGTCTTTCACAAGCAAAGGAACAGAAGCCTAGGTTGTCATTTTACACCCCTGGAAATCATGCATTGCTTTTAAAGTCACCTTCCATATATAATATAATAATAATAATAATATAATAAAAATATAATATGATAATATAATAAAATATAATATAACCATATATATATAATTTCAAAATGACTCTGAAAAGTAGCATCTCAAAACCATGTATCAACTGCAGGGTTCTCCTACAGACAGGATGATTGCTACATGGTACAGATAAACCAACCTCAGCAAAACCCCCATATTTTAAGCTGCTTTTCAAGAAAAACAGAAAGGAGGAAATTCTGACCAGCTCTCGAAAGGAAGTTCCCTATTCATGCTCACCTCCCAAAATCTTTTTTAAAGGGAACAAATACTTCCTGCTTCTAACATTCAGTTTAAACCCAAAAAGACAGATTTATTTGCACCTGTGACAGGATTTGTAAATAAGATTGTTCTAATAGTGCCACAGTACTGAGAATTAAATTGGCTTCATTAAGTATACTTACAGCACCTACAGAGAAAAATGAGTGTTTATTTAACTATTTTTGATACTGGTTGCTGGTGACAAAGTCTCTGCTATAAGCACCATATTTTCAGACTTCTTTTTTCCTTTATAAACTCAGACCTTCAGGCAAAGGCATTAGGAAATACAGAAGCCTGAACTGCAGAAAGGACAGCGTTTTAGATATTAGCATTCCTTATTTACCTTCAGCACCATCAATTCCCACCATGTTAATGGAAGGTCCATTAGTACTACTGCCTTGGATAGCCTTCAGCTGTTGCTCAAGCCGTTCTAGTTGATAGACAAGTGAGTTTTTCTCTGTGCTCAGGCTCTCTAACATGGTCTGCTTCTGAATAAGTGTTTCTGTCAGCTGATGAAGCCGATTTTCTAGTTCAGTCTGACTACTACTACTTAGAGCCTTGTTTGTGAGCTGAAAAACAAAGCAAAGGAAAAATCAGAACACATTCAAAATCTGACCAACATGACATACTACAAAACTAACACACTCTCAAAATTTAAGCCCTCCAAGAATAAGTTACCACATTGTCAGGACTTTTATGAGACAATAGTACAAAAACCATCACCAATGAGCGTAACAAAGAAGCAGCTCAATTTCAACAGTTACTAAAAAAAGATTTTACATGAAACAAAAACTGTGCAGGAATGCATTGATGTTTTCCACTTCTAGTCACATGAATGTTTCTGTATGATCATAAGTTTAATCACAAAAAATCAACGCTGTGCCTCAGAGCTGAGTTTAAATGGTAAGCACAACACTGTAAAGATAATCCAGCCTATCATACTTGCAACTTCACAAAATAAGTATGTAAAATATTTTCAAGCAAGGGAAAACTCAGTACAAACAGGGAGAATCTAATGCTGCTCTACAGCAAAGCCTGAATGAAAACGGTAAAAAAAACAGGATACATGACAAAAGAATTGAGGAGTGCTGAGGCAGAAAGCCATGAGTGAACAAATAGAAACTGGAAGAAAGATAGAAAACGGAGACGTGAATCATGTTCTCCAATTTGCAGAAAATATTTAAAGGAAACAGGAATCTTAAGATCAGCCATAGGTGTAAGAACTTGCTTATTCACTCCCATCTTAGACCTGAGCCATCATATACCACAAAGATGTAGCTTCAATGATGAGCCAATGGAATCAGCAGGAACCAGAGGCAGAGAGATACCAAAAAATACAAGTGGGATGTAATGCACCAGGGCAGGTAGCAGGTAGTCCTGAAACCAACGTTACCAGAAGAATCACCTGCCAATAGGCTCACAAAATTTATATCACAACACAACAGTTTCCAAATCTTCTGACACTAACTGTACAGCTGACCATAGCTGACTCTAGGCTATCAATTTCTTTAAATATAGAGTACTTTTTCTAATGCTAAGACAATTTACATGAAATAAGGCTGATCCCTTCATGCTACCCAAGGAGCCTGTTGATGGTTGACACTAACAGAAGGTTCCAAAAGGGATAAGACTGATTTAAAGAAAACAGTTCCACAAACCTCCTGGCAGGACTTAGCAGGGACTTGAACTCTAAGTTGCCTAATACAACTGCAGATGCTGAAGGAGTACAAGGGAGTGAAGAAAGTGCTGTCCTCATTGCCACTGTCTGAGATAGGAACAGTAGGCTAGACGGGTGACTAGTCTGAAGGACATCTTATATTCCTGTGACCAATTAAAAGGATCTCTGCAGAAATAGTGACGAACCAATCAAACACCAATGACTTTTTAGTTTTTCAGAAAGAGACCACAACAGGTCTAGTTGGGTCACAAATTATTTTTTTTCCTCTGAAGACAAAAGCACATGTAAGCATAAAATTACACTATTTACTACTTCATGGTTCCCTTCCCGTACTCTCTCCACTTAAAGCTCTACTCTGTACCGCAAACAAGTACTAATATAACTCATTAGTAGAACTTTTATGTGTTTTTTGCACCGTTTCAGCAAATAGTTTTCAACATCATTTTTACAAGTGAAGGTAATAAAGCTATTTTCTATACAAACACAGTACCTGATTCCTGAGCTTCTGAATTTCTTCCTCTCTGTCTTTTATTCTGCTTTGCAAAGTATTTTTTATTCGATACAATTCTTCCTCAGTATAATGGAGTTCCTATGAAATGGATCACAAAGATTTTTTTCATATATATGTGTACTTTGAGAGACATTTGCTTATCAAGGGTTTCACAGTAGAACACAAGTAGGCAACATACTGCAACCAAATATAAACTGAAATTTAATATAACTTAGAAGTGTCTGTCTAGCATTGGGAAAAAAAATGAGAGCTAAGCAGGAAGACAGAACCTACAAGACTATCAAATTCTTTCGTGAAGACTGACCTAACAAATACTAGTCCAGACTAGTTCACTAATAGTCACACCATTCCATTGGGAACATGATTTATCTTCTTTATATTCTCACCATTTATTATATTGCTATCTTTAAATGATGCCATATAACTTAAAGAATTAGGAAATACTTTGGGGGCATCTGTATTCCTAAAACTAACCCATCAACTGAAGATACCTCTTTTAATTTATTTATTTTCTTTTAAGTTAAAAAAAAAAACAACAACTTGGCATATCTATCTATACCTGTTTATGACACAGGTCTTCCCTAAAAGTTTAGGATAAATTAACGCAATAGAGGGGAAATGGGAAGGAATATTAGCAAGGGACAGCTTACTGAACAGCAAAATTAACCGTAAGTTTTGTTTCTTCCAGGATTTATAGCAAGGTAGAGCAATTCCCAAACAGAACACAGCACAACTGTATTAAGGATCAATGCACACAATTACTTTAAAAGCACATGTACATTTATGTCATCAAAAGAAATACTTCATTTTCTGTAATACCTGATTATGCCTTTTTTTCTTCTTTTTACTCAAACACTTCACCTCACTTTTTCTATACATAGTATTGACTTAAAATATACCCCTTAGAAGGGCAGGAGTAACATAATACAATCTACCATCTGTTTTGATATAATAAACATCAGCTATCCATCAAGAGCAGACCTCGGCTTCTGCCTTTTAATTAGTTCAAGCTGGTAGCATCTCATTAAAATGTAATTTCTGAAAGGACAGATAATCCTATAAGATAAATTGTTCCTAGCAGATACAGTGTACTCTCCTGCTTTCCTCATTATTAATTCTCTTTACATGAGCTTTTTTTTTTTTTTTTTAAACAGAAATTTTAATAGGGTGCAAAGCTTTGGTCTGATTTCTACTGAATATCTAGTTTGTTCACACAAAATATGAGTTTGCCTTTTTTCCCCTCTTTCTAGAAGAAAACTGCTTAAAAAGATGACACAATCTGACAAAATCCACTAGTACCATTTTATCAGCAATTTGTCTTACACAGCAGTTTGAAAGTAACAAAGTTTAGCTTCAGAACTGAATAACAAGCAGATTAAAAAGACTATGAATTTGGTATTACAATAACGTTGTTTGAAGAGCTAAATCTTACGTAGAAGCTGAGCACAGAAGTCCTATCGTAACCATTTTTAGTATTTAAATTTCTTGATATAAATAACAGTTACACATCCTACTATATCCCTGTTGTAGAATCGTTCCCCTGCTGAATAAAATTTAAGATCATGATCAACTTTGTGCACTCCCTAAGGTCATGTTTATTCTTTAATACATCATTGAAATCGCCATTTATCAGGAGTACTGCTTAGTACTAATTACACTGTGGCCTAGTAACATTCATTTAACTTTGGCGGATTTCTTTGGAATACTGGAAAAAAAACAACCCAAATATCATATAAGCTACTCTCTCATTAAGCCAAATGTTTTACTGATGACACCAAATGAGGCCTAAAATAAGACAAACTTTCAAGCTTTCCAGAATTCCTTGAAAGAATACCTGTTTTTGCCTTTCTAGTTCAGCTTCTGCCTCTTGCTTGGCCATTTTATGTGCTGCTACTTGCTCTTGTAGGTCTTGAAGCTGCTCTCTCACTGACTCAGCTTCACTTACCTGCTGAGTCTCCATATCCTGAAATTAACAGAAATTTTACCATTTTACTAACATTCAAACAATACTGCAGTCATAGATAACAACAAAAAAAGTTTTATCTGCAATATTGCTTCCAAGAAAAATGAACATGAATGGTGAATTAAATAAATTACATTCAGTCACTTTATATAGAATATTTTTATTGTAATAGCAGTAAGATAAATTAATCACGTAAACATGAGAAGCCTCCAAGTGACTTTTTCCCTTCTACTGTCTGAAGGCTAAAACTGTGTAAAGTAGGCTTGCACGCAGCTGTTGGGTTGAGCCAATTAGGCCATAGACGACTCAGATTACAGTTGCTTCTGGGATTAGTAGCCCTTGCAGAAAAGGACAGAGGTGATCTCTACAGCAGTCACCAGGCTTGTGTGGAAAGAAATGCTTACCTCAAAAGGAGTGCCTAGTAGTGAGGAAAGAAAGAATGGTATCTATAATACTCCTCCCACCACCAGGAGTGAGAGAACGTGGGAAGAAATTGGGTATCTATAGGCATTTACTCCACACTGGGAAAAAGTTGGCTTGTTTTAATACTAGGTCAAATAAACATTAGAAGCAACAGCCCTAAAGTACACAAGAAAACAGTCCTTTGTACATGGTTAACTACACATACAAGTGTACATAATCAGCTACCTGCAGCTCTGTTCTCATCTGCTGTATTTGTCCCATTAGCTTTTGTATTTCTTCTCTTTGAGTGTCACGCTCATGTCTCAGTTCTTCCAGTTCCATTGTGCTTGCAGTATGGCTATCCAGACCTTCAATACCAGAGCCTTCTTTAAGACTGTTTATCAACTTTTCTTTAGACTGAAATAATAAATCGATATATTATTGGTGGAACTATTTACCAAATGCTGTAAAAGAACCTGTCAAAATGACTTTGCTCTAAAATTCATATGTAGATGCACAATAAAGTAACTGCTTTATCTGTTCTTTCAGCCAAGTTAGTAATGACCCTACAGATTTTAAAATGGAAAATGTTTCCCTACTGATAATTTTTCTGATTTCCTGTATGCCATGAGACTGGATTTACTGAAAGTCTGTGTTATCTAAGGAAGAGTACAGTTTTGTCTTCTTTAGAAGTGCCTGGAATGTTAAACGTGTCATGGATAAAAATTCTGGCTTTCCAGCTAACATAAGAGAGAAGACAGACATTACAGACAAAGCTTTAGTCCATCCTTCCTCCTGCCAACAAAGCCAAGTAAGAACCCAAACCAGCAATAACTCTTCTGGGAAACAAAATGAACCTTTCTATTCAGAGTTGACCTAATGTTAGCTTGACATTGATTCCTGATCTCACACTTCTTGTATTCATCAAGGCGATTAAATACTGTCTGTGGATAACAGGCTAAATTAATTATTCTAAACAGAGAATTTTATCTTTAACATTTTGCTAACTTTTATAAACAAAACTCAAATTAGCCAAGTTTGCCTTTGCTACCCTTGATAAGTAGCAGACAAATGCACAAAATATGTAATTCTGCCATTGTTTATTTTGTGCAACCTTTCAGAATATAGAAAAATATTTTCTTTGGTTTACACATAAGTATCCATTGCATGCTATGCTTCAGCCTTAAGCAGAATAGAGCTCTTGACACAAGAACACTGGGCGTGGAACAAATTGTAGGTTACATCTATCTAAGATCAGGGCCTTGGATGAGGAACACACTGACAGATGTTACACAGTAAGTGCAATGGTTCACTAGGATTTTTCTTTAAGTTCAGGACCTGAACTTCCATTTAAATTATTTAACTCAATCCATAAACTTAAATTTTTGAGGTATAAAATGCAGATTGGTACCTGTTCTGTATAGGTATTGTTATTGATACACAATGAAGTATATTACAGATTACACGGAAAAAACACAGATTGAATTTCTTGAGGCATAACACCTTAAAAAGTTAAGCGTACAAATCAAACTGGATTTCTTTAAAGAAATACTTACTTGGAGTATGCGAGTAGCTTTTTGTTTGTAGTCTGTCAATTCCTGTTTTGCAGATTCTAGGTGGTTTTTAGTTACTTTGACTTGCTGCTGAAGCTCATCAGCTCGCCTTTTTTCATCTAAATACTTTCTTTCTGCTACAGTTATCCCTTCTGCCAAGTTCTGACGTTCTGCTTCCATTTTACTTAGACGTGTCGCAAACTCATTCTATTAGCAATAAAGAAACAATACTTAGTGTTTAAACACAATCTCAACTTTAACCTAGAAAGCAAGAAGAAAGTTTAAAAGCAACTACACTTGAAACACCACCTCACATCCACGCCTCCAACTTAGAGATGCATTAGTGCTATGTGGAAAGAAATCCTGCTAGCTTAAGGAAGTGCCAAATGAGATCATTAAAAATATGCATTTATTTCCCACATCGGAAGTAGGTCTTATTGTTTATAAGGTCTATATTGTTTATATACTTGGTAAACAAGAAGCAAGCTCTCCCTCAAAAATTTATTTAATATTATCAAGTTTCAACTGCCATATTTTGATATAGTTAAAAAAAAATAAAGAACACCAGTACGGATTTTCAGGTGTTATTATACATAATAAAGGCCAAGCTAAATGTGGAATGCACAGTCTCTAGCAATATGACAAACTACCATATTTACCATAGAAGTGATCATCCAGCCTAATATTCTTAAGATTACATATTAAAATTGCGGGGGTGGGGAGGTGGAGATACAACATAGCATGGAAAATTAAATTAATTACAGATTTAGTTTTAAAATGTTTTCAACATTAAAGATGATATGAAAAAAACAGTAAAAATTTTCAGCATCAGTTCTCAAAAAACTTTTAATCATAAAGCTTTCAAAATAACATATCAAAAGTAAACTAGCATCATAAGGATACTTATGCAGCAGAAGGCACATCTTTCCAAGCGCTTAGCACCCTGAACAGTCGAGGGGAAAAGAGAGCAGTTAGAACCTCACAGATCTGATCTCAAAGGGAGAATCTGAAACACTTCCTTAGTCTTCCCATCTAACCTGCATTTGTTTGTAACTTTCTTGCTCTCGCTTCAGTGCAGAGTCTGCATCACGCAACCTATCCTGAAGAGTTTGAAGGGCTTGATTTTGCAGACTGCTCCCTTCGCTGTGGTCTTGTATTATCCTGAAAGAGTGACATACATATTTGTTGAAAAATTAAGAAATCTAGTATGATTTTAAGGTAGAAATATGACTACCTCGTTTTAAGACCAGCCTTGAAAATATACCCAGTAAATTACTGAACACGGCTGGCTACAGTTGTGAGGTGTGCAGTCAGTAACCCATGCAATCCCTCCCTGACCTATATTCTGGGGTATCCAACTGCTGGTTCATATCCCAATACTGAGGTAATCAAATATCTGTGGATAAGCAAATGTATTTTTCAAGATAAACATTTCTTGAGCTCTTTAGCTTCAAGCCTGTGACACAAACACAAATACATTACACAAAATGTATTTCAATAATCAGGTGACAATTACTCTTACTTAATATTCATTTGCCCAGTTTCCACTGCCACCTATGACATTATGGACTCAGAGCAAACTTAAATGTTCATGTTTCAAATCTTGATACAATCTCCCCACGTTGGCTTATTCATTTTATTCTTAAAGAGACTAAACTATCTACCTTGAATTTTCAAACTTATTACTATCTGCAAAGTTATGAAGTCTGAAATTATGAAGTACCTTGATTTTTCACTCTGCAATGCTTCCAAAGCTTCTGTCCGAGAACTTAAGAGTTGATCAGCTTCTTGCAACCGTACTTTCAGCACAGCTAGCTGGGAATCCTTGGCACTAACAGCTTCTGTCAGATCATCAACTCGAGCTCGAAGTTCTCTAACCATCCTGTGACTCTTCGAATGGTCAACATTCCACTTCTCTACA
Source organism: Anseranas semipalmata (assembly GCA_013399115.1). Taxonomy (NCBI): domain Eukaryota; kingdom Metazoa; phylum Chordata; class Aves; order Anseriformes; family Anseranatidae; genus Anseranas; species Anseranas semipalmata. Next base: position 509,864 of record VXAA01006107.1, read on the forward strand.
CTTTCCCGGGATTTGTTCAATTCTACAAAGTAAAAAGTTTCTTTGAAGTTTTTACAAATAGATAATTACAAGGTCTTATAAGTGGTCAGCATGTGCATATCACACTTCTTAAAGAGAGAAATTATATACAACCAAGTTGAAGTAATGTTGATACTTTATGAGCTACCAAGAAATAACAAATGCCAGACTCTGGCTGTCAGATCATGACCCATAACAATTTGCATGTGATCTCAAAACTGGCATCTTCATTCCATGTCACACTGCAGTTGACAAATGTTACTTGCCTCATCCCTTGCAATGAACTATTGTTGAATAGCCCTGTGTGAGCAAACCTTTGGAAACCTCTGCATAAAGCATCTAGTTCAACTCAATATAACAATAAGATCAACCAAAAAAACAGCAGAAAAATACATCAGTGTTAAGATAACACCTGAAAACTTACCTAGACTTTTGTTTTTAATCAAAGATCACACGTTAAGCTTCAATGGATATAAAAACTCGCTGGCTCGTACAGTTACTTTGAAAAAAACAAAAATAGTCCCTCCATTGTGTGCCTAACTGTAGTGGTTTGCCAAATATTTTATTATGTATTTTTATATTCATGTGTTATATTTGTCACTTCATGTGGCTTTGAAAAAGCTAGTAAAATCATACAAAATATTAAATCTGATGTTTTTAACGTCAATTTCTAGGCATCCAAGATTATAGCCTACAGCCAGAAAGTAGTCAGGTTTGAAGTACATAAAGAAATTTACTCATAACTATTTTGCAAGGACTTTTAAAAGGCAGGAAGAATACTGTAATACTGTTAACATTTGCTAATGTTGTTTTAAGAAGGTGTAAGTTTTGGAACTAACTCAATTACATCATTTTAGTCAACATTTGTGTTATTTTTGTAGTTGTACAAGACTTTTAGTTTCTCCCAGCTCATTATTCTGAAACCCAGGAATCATTTTGTTTGGTAAGTCATACATACTAATTTAACTAGAAAGACTTTATTATAACTATAAAACACGAACACAGAAATAACATCGTTTTCTAGTTTACTAGAATTTTAACAATATGTTATAGTTTCGTTTCTAAACTACAATACCTTCTTGTGCCTCTTTGGATCTCTGAATTAACGAAGCCATTTCTTGATTTAAAGACTGAACTTCATTCCGCAACAGCTGATTCTCCAGGCGAAGATTGGATAGCTCATGTGATTTGAAATCATCAGTAGCTGTAAGGCTAGGATTAGTTACTGCGCTTAGTGATGAATCCTTCGCACCATCCACTTGTGGTCCCAGACCAGAATCTGAACTGTCTGGAGTTTCTGTACAGAGAGGTGCAAGTTAGAACTAATATATCTATTTGTAGGTCACCCTATTATAAACAGCAATTCCATGTTCTGCACCCGTGGTTAAATGAATTTAATTAAAAAAATCAGAATAGCTTATATTGAAATGGAACATGGCACTGCTTCTCCCAAAGGACTTGCACAAAACAGACAATTATACGGTACATTGGCATCATGCAGCATTTTTGTTAATCCAGCAAGATAGAAGTCATTAAACTTCTTCTTAATTTAATGTCAAATTTAGAATTCTACAATGTTAGCACTTTTTCATGACTATGCTGCCCAGAGAGGTCTTCAGAAGCTGAGAGAGTAACAGAAGATATTAAATGTACTAAAAATTGCAGTAGTTGCTATGTATAAGTTCATTCTGGTTTTCCATTAAGAGTTTGATTTTGCAGATACAGATTTTATTTAAAAAAATCTGTTCATATTGCTATATTTTATCATTTTGATGTCAAACCTAAATATGTAACTCAGCCACATAGCTACATGTTTTATTTACCTTTATGTAAAAAAGCATTTTAAGAATCATTTCAGTCAAAACATCATCTTACTGATAATTCTGAATCAATAATAATTCTCTCAAAATATGCTTTTAAAACCTACTTTTACTATGAGAAACAGTTGCAGCGACTCAAAGCAGAAGCCTAATCTTTCCTTTCTCTAGTGAGAAAATGTTAGAAAATGTCAAGATGTTAAAAGCTTTCTGCCAATAGAAACTGTTAATTCTCTCGATTATGGAAACCATGACACAGATTCTTTCTTTTTTTAATCTTAGAACCCCAATGAGAACAGTAAGGGAATTCCTGGCAGTAGTCTGAACAACAATCCCCTGCAGGGATGGGGGAACCCACAGCCCTGCCCCAGCATGCACAAACGCACACACAGGGTACTGTTTCCAGCTGTTTGTACATTGGAATCAAGACTGAAATTAATACAGCCACTCTAACAGTCTTGATTCCAATGTGCAAACAGCTGGAAGCTTTGCACCACTGTTAATATAAAACAGCACATCATGCAAAGAGCAAACAAGCAGGTGAATCAAAAACACTCCTTCTGAATTCAGTACGTCCAAGACAGGTAACTTGAAAATCCACAGGGACAGACTGCAACAAATTCAATGTGAGACTGCAGTTTAGCTGCCAAAATGTTATTTACTTCACTTTGTGATTACCAACCAACCTGCTCCACCTTCCTTGTCACCACTGCAACAGTGCCCAGGGAACTGGGACAGACTATTAATTCTGAACAATGCACCAAGGAGTAGCTGCAGAGACAGCAAAATTTGTTCCACATTTTCTCAAATCCCTTCCTATTTAAATGGTTCTAACAAATGTTGTTTCCTTCCTTTCAATTCATTTACACAACTTCCAAATTATCAGACAATCTATCTTCATTCCTTTGTCTGGAAAACTCAACAGATTAATGAAGTTAATGAAGCAACAAATTAGCCATTTATAGCACGTACTGAATTGCATCCATGGCAATGTACAAACTATAGCATTCATTGTTTTTGTCTATAGCTAAAGGACCATAATCTATTTCAACAGTTGTTATACAGCATATTTAAACAACAGATATATCTATGCAATTGGCTTTGAAACTAGTGTTCTCAAACTCTATGTATTAATTGTGTGCTTCCTTGCTTGGCAGCTCCAAGATGCAAACTCCACTCAAAAATCCTCAGAAGAAAATTCAGTGGACCACACTGAGCAGAACAAGTGTGTTCCCTGAGCAAAATTTATCAAGGTAGAGCATGCCATATAGTCATTTAACATATCTGACTTATAAATATTAAACCTAATTGAAAAGTTACAGACACGGAAATACAAAAATAGTCACATCTTTGGAAACGACCCCTTTTCATATCTTAAACTATTCAGCATACTTCATACAGTAAGTCAAAAACTGGCACTTACAGTGCTTTACATGCTCGAAGTACTGAAGAAATAGTACTCTAACTACGTCATTAAGGAATACAATCCTTTGCTTCAATTTTATAGAACAACAGTAAAGCAGTACACCAACAGCAAGGATAGTGTATAGATCAGACAGCCAGACAGAGAACACAAGTTCCTGACACTTTCCAGCCACCTTCTCCTTAGCAGAGACTTGAGAAAAGCCCCAAGTTTTGACCATCTGGCCTGGAAGCTACTTCAGGTTCTAGATACAGACTGCAGTAATGAACCACTTCTGGTAAACCCAAAGGCCCCATCTATCTCGCTCACTCAAGCCTGTAGCTCTACAACAGCCTATCCACATCCAACTTCCTACTCTGCAGGCCAAGCAAGTTTGACAGCTTACCCCTTCCACGGCAGAACAGAGAAAACCTGACATTACCTCAGGTGGGGCATTGGGCAACATCCAGCACCATCTACCAGCTGTGGTGAAAGTCACTCCCTCACTTACATGGCATCACCAGGGAAGAGCCCCTGGGCAATGCAACAAATGCAGCAGCGCCAGAACCTACGCTTCTAAGTGGGGATGCATGGGTGCTGATGCAGGGTCAGGTCATAGCTCAGGGAGGTCGAGGTGAGCAGCAGCAATGAGGTGTATTGAGAACACAAAGGATTTAAGTGTTAGTTATATAGCTTGCCAAATTAGTGTGGTATCTAAAATTATCCCAGTGATGAAAAATGTTAAGGACCCTGCTGTACTCCACACATTTGACATACCACTGTCACTAAATGTTTCAAGAAGTGACAGTAAATCCATTACCTAGCTTCACCCTAGACATACGTGGATTTTAAATATCTCTAGGTTCAATATTATTAAACTACCATTGCCTTGGCTCCTGATGGAATTATCTTCAGTAGTTTTTGCACTCTGCATACTAGTAGACACAGAACTAATGCTCGAAGTCCGAGAGTGATTTTGAGTAACGGGTGCCTTGCTCTTCTCTTTTTTAGAGTCCATCCTTCCATTAGGCTCTTTCTCAGAACTGTTGAGAAAATCAAACAGCAACTCATCATCAGGTTCAGACTTTCTCCTCCTCACAAAATGTGAGGAAGCTCTGGGCGTGGAAACACTTTCTACCGGAGAAGCAACTTCCGAAGTTGTCCTACGTGCTGGTTTAACATTTGCTGTTCCTGCTAGGATTGTAGCCTTTTGGTGTTTAATATTATCAGCTGCTGAGGAGATATAGGCTGCTTTCGATGATGTCTGATATTTCAGCTCTCCAGTATGCTGGCGCAATTCAGAATATTCATTGGCAGAGTCCAAATTCTTGTTATCATAAACTGCACTGCTTGCTGTGTCTTTTTTGTTCAGAGCCGATGCAGCTCCTTGATCAACTCTGTTGAGGAGATCCTCTGCCTTTCCAGCAAGATCAGCAAGCCAAGACATGATAGATGTCTGTTGTTAAACCTCTACAAAATTAAAGTTTCAGGAGCGTATGCTGCAAAAGACATAGAATGATTAAAAATCAGACAGGTGTCGATAAGGAAAGATGTATGCGTTACCTGAAAAACTGTTGTGTTCATCTATTATCGCTGTAACTATGTTAATACCTTTTGTCCTACTAGCTTCATATTTTGGTGTTTTGATAACTAATGGAAATAAATTGAATCAGTTTCTCAGGAAAATATATAAAAAGAAGACTTTACCATCAGCCCACCATATCTGTTCCTAGCGTTAGCACCTGCTAGGGATTGTCCAGCTTACCGGCCAATCTGCAGTGATAACAGAAAATAAAGTCTACTTGCATCTGACAGACGCCAAACTCAAGCGGAGGGCGAAAACCGGCTGGATACTTATCACCGAACAGATACACGCACACAAAACACTCCTTAGACGTTTGGCCTGCAGCGTTCATTATCTGGGACAGAGGGAGGAACTCCTCCCGCAATAAACTCTGCATCCCGCTGTCGCGACAGCATGAGACGCCCTCTGTGCCAGCGACGGGGGTAAAAGCGCCCACCTTCAGCGGCACCAGGGCCCGGCGCCTCCGCCCCAGCTCCCGGGAAGGGCCCCTGCACCTGGGGCAGGCCTGGGGAGGGCCCGGCCTTGGGCGAGAACGCGGCCGAGCCCCCAGCGGGAGGGGGCAGCGCAGACGCAGGCGAGGCCGGCAGGGGGAAGC
>VXAA01006107.1:515346-530417 GCA_013399115.1 Anseranas semipalmata
GCGCCGCGCCGCGCCGCGCCGCGCGCATGCGCAGGAGGCGCCGGGGAGCTGCGTGAGGTGGCACGGAGCGACAAGCCCCGCCCCTCCACGGCGGAGAGGGCGTGGCCTTGCGGCGACGGAGAGGAGAGGGCGGGGCGTGATGGGAAGGGCCGACGCCCCGCCCCCAATCACGCGGCCCGCCTGGGGGCGGGGCGAGCGGCCGAGGGCTCTTGCCCCGCCCCCCAGTAACGGCCCGCCCTCGCGGGAAGCGGTCACCGCCCCCTGAGGGAAGCGCGGTCCGCGACCCCCTGAGGGAAGCGGCCGCCGCCCACCTGAGGGGGAGTGCGGCCCCCAGGCTCGTGGGGGTTCAGCGAAGGCGGGCAGAGCCCCACGACGCGCGTTCAAACGTGAAAAACGGGGAAGGGGGCGGGCGGGCTGCTCCCGTCTCTCACGTTTCCTGCAATTCTGCTTTGCGGTGGCAGGAGGAGCTCCAGCCCCGCAGTGCGAGGGGCCACGAAGGTCTTCGCCATCGCTGTTAAAAACAGCCAAGCGTCGTCTTTCTTGTCCTGGCAGAGGTGTGAAGGACGATGGTACGTAGGGGGCTGCTTGACAGGTGGCAGAAAGGAATGACCTGATCCTCGGAGGCATCTTAAAACGTCGAGGAACCTGGGACCAGTAGGATATAAGCCTCTGCCCCGCCAGCACAATAAATGCAAATAACTAAACGTGTCCTTTTAGCCTCCTGAGTACACAAAACTCTTACCAGAAGCCTAATGTCCAGGCTCACCCTTATTGTGTTGCAGCAATCCTTCCCATACATATGTCCTATATGATAACACAAATATCACCTTGTTTCTGCTGAAAATACTTGAAAGATGCTGTGTAAGCAAAGGTGACTTGGGTAACAGGTAAATAGCCTAAGGTTGCCTTAACTATTTTTTTTAGATAAATTTCACATAAGGTATTGTGTCTAGTCTTAGAGGAGACATGAGCTGAGGTCAACCCAAGGGCTTCCCACATCCTTATGGATTCTACTTTACAAGAGAATATCCTGGGGCTCCCACTGGTAAAGAAATAATCTAAGATCTAAAGCCCTGTTTTTTTTTTTTTTTTTTTTTCCCAGTCTTTGGCTTCCTTTTCATAAAAACTCTCAGGATTTTCTCAGGCTATTTCGTGATGACCTATGCTGATCCTTGATGAATTCAAGCAGCCAATTTCCTTTTTCAAAATCCCGTGATTCGGAGGTTTGCATGACAAAAAAAGGCTCTTGTGAATGCTCCAACCAAGAGATTTGGCATAAAGAACATCTTCAGCACTCTTTTTAGATAGATTTGCTCTATTGGGCAAGTTTCACTTCCACCCAAAGGAGAAAAAAGACTTTAAAAATGACTTTCATTAAATGAAAACTACTAGCACCCTACAAGGAATAAAATACTATTCCAACAGTGAGTGACACTTATGAATATTTATTAGCATTAAATATTTAAAAGGCACATTCAGGAGGAAGGAAGGATTCTGGCTTTGCTTACAGACAGAAGACTTTTCCATGGCTTTGTGTGCATGGGGTTGAAATAAGCAGCAAGTATCTTAGATCACTTCAGAACAGTGTTTATTGTTGGGTAAGAAGAAAAGAACGCCTCTCGTGAGACTGTTTCATCTAAGTTACTGTATTTGTTAGCTAAAAGGGGAAGTGGAGCTCAAGGCAACTGTTTTGTGTGTTGAACACATGATAGTGAGTGAAGAAGAAGAAAACCAAAACTTTCTCAGGAAAACCATAGCACACCTTCAGTTAACTGATAGGTCAGTTAAGGCAAAGGTTGGAGAAGACTGTCTCAAGAATAGGGCTCATGTCACATGCAGAAGAAAAAGAATGGATCTACTTTCACAATTGCACCAATCCAAAAAGCATAGGTATAATAGGGCAAATTTCCTACACAACTTTAACTTCATATTTATTTACTTTTAACAATTAAGTCTACTCTAAGAGACAGTTTTTGCAGTAATTGTCAGTTGCTGTTTCAAGGTGAAATCTTTTGGTGGATGTCAGATTTATATGTGACAGCTCAAGACCCCTCTCACATTATTGTCCCTATACATTTTACCATTTAGACTCTCTCTCAAATGGAGTGTGAAGATACTTGGCCAGAATTGTTTATGGGGACCCCCACAACCTAGATGTCCCCATACCTGTGACTGCAACTTCTTTCCCTCTCATCATCTGTGTCTCAGAGTCCCAAACCTGCAGTACCTGAACACTTTCAAGCTTTATGGCTGTTACCTTTCTTCTGTAAATGCTTATCCTTAGTTAGGATAGCTGTTACAGTGTACGTAATACTAGATTAGTTTTTTTTGTTGTTGTTGTTATTGTTCTTTCTCCCACCCTCCCTCTTTATTTGTTTCCTCAGAAGTTTGTCTTCTCCTCAGGTTCTACCTGAAAATGACCCTGGTTATCTTCCTGGATGAAGAATAAGAAGCTTTTAAGAAATATTCTGTCCTTATGATATTTAGAGTAGGCAATATAGGACGTCTTTTGCACCTGGAGGGAGTATGATTATTAAGTTATAAGTAAGTTGAGAAAATATGCATGAATTATTTTTAATTGCTAAACCCATGTGTCTTTTCTGAGACTGTGGAAGACCAGGAACAATTAAAGAGAACTTTGACGTTCATCACATGATCATCCATTCCTACTCGTCACATTGCCCACAGAAATGATGGAGTAGTTGGTGACTAAAAGGAAGGCATCTAGCCCTAAAAGGCATAATTTTTCCAGCATTTCTTCCTGACAGGATAGTGCAAGGCCCTGGAAAAACTGTTTGTGAACCCACAAAGCTCCAGCTGCCATATTACAAATCTGATGACTTCTGACTGAAACATCTCACTAGTGGTGCTAAGGCACACAGTACCAACATCTTCAGTGGTAACAAGCCTGCACTGAAGGTAATTGATTCACCTCCCTCAGTACAAAACAACATTTTCCCTTTCCTTCTTTATTATCTTCTAGACCAGACACATTGCAACTAATCCCTATCCGGATACTTTCAACACAGAGAAATTATACTCAAGCCTGAGGCACCATCAAGAATTCAAATGAAGACAACGCTTACAGCTCCTGCTGTTCCAAATCCCCCTCTATTGAGGACCTGTTCCCCTCCTGAGTTTCTGATTGTAACGCTGAATGAATGGTTGGTGGCTTACATCTACATTTCCCCAGAGGTTTAAGTCATCTTGTCAGATGACATCTTGCAGGTATTTCCTGGTTAAATTCACAGGCACATTGAATGTTATCAAGCACCCTCCTCTGGTTTGTAGAAGTTTCCCTGCATCTTATCATGATAATCCTCTTCCTATGGGGAACCCACAAGGTGTGGGAAGATTATGGAGAGTTCCTGTGTAGGACAAAGGCTCCAAAATGTTTGTCTACAGGTATGAATTATCAGTTTTCATTGGGCATCATTAGGACTTAAACCCAAGGAGGAGATATCAGCCCTGCTGCCTATTCAGAACATACTCACAGAGCTAGTACTTTCATGAGTTAATAGAAAATCCATCCTGCCTCATGACAGATTAAGCAACACAGTGGAAATACTAAACCAAATGAATTCACAGCCTTTGACTTCTATATCATGTGACTCAGTATGCTGCACATAATCACCATTTCAATTAACATGCATATATCACCTTCTCAGACACTACTTAGAAAAAAAGAGTTCAGGACCCCACAGAAGCCATGTTATCCTTAAGTCAGAAGGAACCAAAAAACTGTAGAGTATCTTCTCTTCAGGTAATATTTAAAACCCTAACAACCAATGCCTTGTTTTCAAATGTTATAATACGATCTGTTCAGATTTCAACAGGCAATGGCTCAATTAATTTTCCCATAAACTAATACAGAAGAGCAGTTTTTTAAAGAGATTGTGTTAATTACAAATTAATTTTAATTTTATTCCACTTGTCTGGTCTTCAAAACACCTTATGGAATCCCTCAGTGTAAAATTCACATGTGATTGTGAATGTCTGATAATCATTCAAGGCCAAAATGACATGAACAGATCTATCCCCAAAGCTGGAAATAAAAACAAGGAGGGATAAATCAATGCCCTGGATTATCTGTGTTTTCTTACAGAGAGGATACATATGCAGCACATTTCAATCCAGAAAGTATCTAGTTACATCACTGTATATAACAAGCTTTTCTCTGTGTTAGTTAAATGTAAAGAGTCTGAAAACTTTTTTTTTTTTTTTTAACATGTCTTATCCCCTCTAAAGCCATTGCATGGTGCTTATTTGACTGCATCACCTTACGGATGTAATCTAGTTTAGATGAACAACTGGTTGGAAAGAAGTGTCTCTTATTCAATATTACATAGACAGACTCCTAGGATCACCTCTGAGCTGCCCACAGCCTGAGAATTACTGGTTCTTGTGGAAGACACAGTTATCTACCTTGAAGTAAATTCCATGGCAAACCTCTTCCTTATTAATACAAAATCTTAAAAAAAAACTGTGATCCCATATTGATAAAGGGACTGGATGGGAGTGGAGGTAGCCCAATCGTGTAAGTCCTGTAGACATTTTATATTGAATTGTTGGTTTATAGAATCATTCCATGAAAACAATTCATGCTTCATGTGTAACTTGGAAAATATATATTCCCTCTGAGTGCTCTGACAAAATGTTGTCACTCCACTACATTTTTTTACCTGTATTTAGCATCTCCCAGTATGGTGAGTAATCAGCAATTGCCTGACCACAGAGAAGATATAAAGTTTACGTCAACACTATTAAAGTTTGTTCCATTTACATTTTTACAATTCACAGAATCACAGAATCACAGAACGTTAGGGATTGGAAGGGACCTTAAAAGATCATCTAGTCCAATCCCCCTGCCAGAGCAGGAACACCTAGATCAGGTCACACAGGAACGCATCCAGGCGGGTTTTGAATGTCTCCAGAGAAGGAGACTCCACAACCTCTCTGGGCAGCCTGTTCCAGTGTTCTCTCACCCTCACTGTGAAGAAGTTTCTTCTCATATTTAAGTGGAACCTCCTATGTTCCAGCTTGCACCCATTGCCCCTTGTCTTATCATTGGATGTCACTGAGAAGAGCCTGACACTCCCTGAGTGTCCTCCTGACACTCCCCCTTTACATATTTATAAACATTGATGAGGTCACCCCTCAGTCTCCTCTTTTCTCCCCGCCCAACTCTCCAGTCTGTCGAGGTCTCGCTGGATGGCAGCACAGCCTTCTGGCGTGTCAGCCACTCCTCCTAGTTTTGTGTCATCAGCGAACTTGCTGACAGTGCACTCTATTCCCTCATCCAAGTCGTTGATGAATATATTGAATAGTACTGGTCCCAGTACCCACCCTTGAGGGGCTCCACTAGATATAGGCCTCCAACTAGACTCCATCCCATTGACCACAACTCTCTGGCTTCTTTCCTTCAGCGAGTTCACAATCCACCTCACTACCTGATCGTCCAGACCACACTTCCTCAGTTTAGCTGCGAGGGTGCTGTGGGAGATGGTGTTAAATGCTTTACTGAAATCAAGATAGACCACATCCACTGCTTTACCATCAGCCATCCACCTGGTTATATCTTCATAAAAGGCCACCAGGTTGGTGAAGCATGACTTCCCCTTGGTGAAGCCATGTTGGCTGCCCTTAATGACCCTCAATTCATGATAGTCATGACAATTCATGATAGTCTCAAAAAATAACATTTCAATTTGCATAATGAGAAAATAATTTTGAAGAAGAAAGTTTAGTGTTTTAGGCATTGAATAATATAGAGAAATCCAGAGTAGTGATATCACTAACCTTGGTGCTTCTTTGAGGTCTGTATTTTTGTTCCAATAATGCATGTCCTCAGGTTGCAAGGATTTGCAGGATGGCAGGGAAAAAAAGGGAAGGAAAGAGAACTTGCTGTGTGTTTCAGTGGCCTATTTATAATGTGCCTTCTGTCTACTTTATCAGCAGCTGCTTCTAAGCATCCTGTACCTGCTAGGCTGAGAATTAAACAAATATTTCATTCTGTCACAGAGGGCATACAGATTCATTAACTACCACTGAAATCTTCACAGTTTACAGGTGCCCTCCCCAGAGTCTGGACTCCAATCTGATGTGCCCTACTTGCTGCTACATACTTTGAAAGGTTCTGGCTGCAATTCTCTGTCTGCAACCATGAAAAGCAAGAGGTTCATATCTAGCTGTAGACCAAAAAAAAAAAAAAAAAGACTGTCTGTACAAAGCCTTTAGATCCTTTTTCATATTCAAGGTAGAAGTAATTTTTAGCTAGAATTTGCACACAATTTTCCCTATTGTATCTCTTCTTGTAAGGAGATTTAAATAAGAAAGCTAGAAAATATCTGCCTCAATAACTGTAACATCACAGCAAGATTAAATCACTTCCACAAAATTCATGATAAGAAAACATTGAGGCCTTAGGGTTTCTGTTTGTTTTTTTTTGTTGGTTTTTTTTTTTGTTTTGTTTTGTTGTTGTTGTTGTTGTTTTGTTGTTTTGTTGTTTTGTTTTTTGTTTTGTTTTTAATGAAAAAGCCAGTTTTTGCAAATGACAAAATTATTTCTTTTTAAAAGTGACTGTTTTCCACTTTGAGCAGATTTCAAGGTTTTTCATTGATCATGAAGGGAAATTGTTGGATAGCAGAGGCAAAACTAGATGCATAGTCACACTACTGGTACTTACAAAGTGAATGGATTTCTTTTCTAAGCATATCAAAGTAGGGCTTTGGCAGTGTTTTTTGTATTAATATGTGCTGAAGAACATAAAAACTGCAAACTATAGCAACAAAAAATTAAGGTTGGTCACATAATCTTAATTCAGCCTTCTTTTGTATATGTGTCTTGATACATTATTAGACAACTACATATCTGCCATAGAGACTGCTTCATTTGGTATACTGAAAATATCAAGGACTGGGAACAAAAAGTGATGGTCACTGCATGAGTTGCCATTCAACCTTTCTCTCATTCTCAGTATAGCTTCATGCCACTGACCACTTGAATGCATCTCTGAATACAATGGTATGAACTTTCCCATAGGTTTGTGTATGACTGCTGTATATGGCTTTACATGACTGCACGGGCAGAGAAATCATTTACTGCAGGAAAAGCTGAGGTGGAAAGTTACAGCTTGTTACTGGCTCTACACTATCTGCTCATGTCACCACACTCAATCCATGGTAAATGAAGGTACCTGACCTCTCTTCCTTTAGCTACCTTGAATAACCTCACCTACTCTCCCAGGTAAGAAGACATTCACTCAAGCTGTCACATTAGCCCGTGATATGTGGTTCATGCACCCACAACAGCCTGTGAGGCAAGTGGTAGTACTACCTTCACGCTCCAGATGGGGAATTGAGGTATAGGGAGGAGGAACTGAAGAGGAAGTCCCTCACCACACCTGAACGGAGCAAAGCAGGTTCAGTCTGGTCAAAATGTACAAATGTGGGGGAAGCATCGTGCTTAGTGCTAATGAACTTTTCAAAGAATTTGTCACCAGCCTTCAACATGCTTCTGCTAAGCATGTGCAGCTTTGGGTTTTGAAGGTAACTTGACCTGATGCAACTGGCTTGTCACAAACAAAGCAAAAATTCCTGGCCCTGGTCTGAACACAGTAAGCCCTCTTGGTTATATTAGTGGAGCTGTGCCAGTCAGAGTGCAATTCCCTCTCTGAAAGTCTTCAGTTGCAGGTGATGAAGGAAGGTATAAGACCAGGTCAGGAGATACTACTCAGCTATATTCTCCCTGGGATTTTGATTCAGGGTATTCCAGAGCCAGAGGTGGTGTCTTTGCACTTTATAAGCCTTTAAAGATTTTTTTTCTTTTAATTTATTGAAAAATTGGTATAATTTTTTAAAGCATACAGGTACAAGAGCAACTCAGATGAAGAATTTTTAAACAGAGGCACAGTTCTGTTTCCCTTTGCCCAAACACACACCTCTTGTTTTCCTCAAAATGGCTGAATGATTTATGAACAGAAAATGATTAGAAATCAATTTTTCTGTAAACACCTAGCATGGAAAAAGTTAGGGCAAACTGATAGGGGCTTGGGGGGGGGGGGGGGTTAAAAAGCTCTATTTTAACGTGAAATGATGGAAATTCTTAGCTCTAGCTACTAGCTGTAACTGTGGGTAAATGGGTGTAAACAAAATGTCTGGGTGCAGTGCATTGGACCCAGGCAAAGATATATATAGCCAATGCACAGAAGCTGGCTTATGGCTAGGATGTTTCAGGCTGGACCACTGCTCATTTGCAGTCTGGAAAGGTTGCTCTGTCTCCACTGTTGTGTCCTCAGTCACATCAAAGTGAACTACATAAAGTTAGGCTGTGCTTGCATTCCTTCACCCATGGTATAAATCAATTGTGTTATGTGCACACATGTACACACACTCTCTCAGTCTTTCTGTTGTTATCGCTTTCCTTTTCTTTCGTTACTCCTCTTTCTTTCTTTTCCTGTAATAAATCATGATGAATCTTTTCCTGCAGTGTCCTCACTATCTTATTTCCTTTTTCTCCATATGCAAATGACAGAGCTAGCATATTATTCTTCAAATGAGAAACAAAGCCAGCTGGACACTGACAAAATTATAGAAGTTAGGAGACCAAAAGTGACAAGTGACATTTAAAAAACAGCAACTTTTAGGATATGAAGTCTGGAGAGTAAAATGTCATTTGAGGATTTGGGGGCTTATTTGCATTCAGCCATATGCCTTTCTTTATTCATTTTAATTCATTATTTGTTGAAGAGAACTCGGGATACTCAGAACAATTCTCTAAAAGGATAACAGTCGATCCTCCCTACCAAGAGGATGCAACTTGATGTAAAGAATGAAAGAGTGCCGACAGTTCTCTTAATTCTTTTTTTGATACTTACTGAAGCTTGATAAAGCAAAACATTTTTATGAAAATGTTCACAAACGGACATTCTTCAATAAAAATGTTTAAAGGAATTGAACCCTTTTACTGTTCACCTCTATTATACCTGGCTCTTCTCACAATTACTAATTCAATATTTAAGATGTTTCTCCTTTTTCTTTCTCTATCTCAGCAAAGATATGTGTTCCCCTTTTGACACTAGAACTGTGGGGGACAAGTTTAAAAGGTCTTATCTGTCCTGGAGATGCCCAAGTTTGTATGCAGCACATCTCTAGGAGGAGTTTTTTACTGAGAAACCTTTATCTTCTGCATACACGCCGTCACTCCTGAGGGTGAAAACTCAACTGCAGTGCAATATCATGTCCTGAAGATCTTCATAACGACTCATGGCTGAAATGGCGATGAGAAGTTTTGTGAGCTCACGTTTGTGAGCCTGACATCAAATTCAACAAGCTGCTAGCACAAAAGGCAAGTGCAGCTGGTGATAAGCGCTGAGTGGAAGGTCTTCACTGGGCCAGTTTGGCAATTCCCTGTCGTCAGCGTGAATTACATGGATTAATCCTGGAGCTGTAAATGTGCAGATTGACTGGGCAAGCCTCAATCTAATACAGGGGGAAGTGTGTTTTAACCAGCAGAGAGAGAAAAGAGCAATCTTCTTGACCGAGGCAATGGGTAACTCGACTGTTTAGAAACCGAGTGCAGATGTCCAAAATGATAGTGCAAACACATCACATAATTAGACATTAATGGTGTGTAGGAAAAAAATCATTATCAAGGGGATGCATGCACTGATGTTTAGGAAGTCAGATATGAGGATTCCCATGATTGCCTGAGATGAAGAAAAAAGACAACATAGACCAAGCTTAGAGAATCCTATTCTGGGTGTGTACACTTCATCACTGACATTTGTTTTCACAGTCTTCAGTGGATATTTTATAAGTATGAAAATGGTTGAACTAGAACTATCTATCTGCAATAAATAACAGTATTAAGCTTACTGCTGGCCGTTACCATATTCCACAATTTTTTAAAATCCGTTTCCTCTTATGTAGTCACACTGTTTATTTGGAAGCCTGCTGTCTGCAAGGATATGTTTGTGATCCTTTAACCTTTAGACTTCTTTCCCTCTTCCCTCCCCCATGCTTGCTTTGTCTAGTACACATTGTCCTTCCCTTGAATTTCCTGGTCATGTGGATATTTGAGGCTACCACCTCACACCTACTTTATTCTATCCTAAATGCTTGTTTGTTGCATACAACACACTTAACACTTGGCTACAGAGGCAGAAAGGCAAATCGTCTGCAGAAAAGATGCACAAAGGGACAGAAGTAGTTTTCATGTTTTCTGTAGGATAAAAATTGAACCCTCAGCTGAGTGCATACAGCTTTTCCGATGAGCCTTTTCTCAGCTGTCCGTGCAAGAGTATGTTCAAAGAAGCCTCTCCTGCTTTGAAGCTGATGCTGTTCTACATGCGTATGGACTGACCTTACTGTCTTACACCAAGGCTTTCTGGCATGCTTATTCAGACTTTCCCAGATACAAATATAAAACTGGGTGTTATGTTCAGACAGATCTACAAACAGGATGTCTCTAATTTCTGCCTTCTTCAACACATGTCTCTATAGGTGTTCCTATTCTCTTGCCCTTGATACAGATCAGGATAGAAGTAAATGCCCCATTTTGTTTTTCATCAAATTTCTGCTTTCACCATAAAGAAAATTACGTGGTGCATTTCAATTGTGTTGTTAGTCTTCCGTTGAGTGCCAGTGCTGTGCATGCTCGTTCTGCAATTATGCAGAAGTCAGCAACTTAGACTACTAGCATGCTTTGGTACACTGTGCTCACTTATTTTAGCTAAGAACTGGAACAGAAACGGACACAAAGGCTCACAGAGTGAACATCACTTCCTCCTTCCCAGCAGAGCTCTGCCTGGAGAATCTGTTTGACCTGTTAGAAATACTATGTTTCCTTGGAGACTGTCACCTTTCCCCAAAAAGCCCACAGGAGAAAGGAACAGCGAAAAACATCTACCATCTTTTAGTCTTGGAAGAGACGGTGTCTGTATGGCCGTGCTGGTAGGCTTCAATGCTAAGGACTACCCCTCAGCCAGTGCTTTAGCAGCTTATCATTACAGAGCGTTCTCTGCTCTCTAACCTGCACATACCCGTTGTATTTTAGGACTGTTATTTCTTGCTCTGTTTTCTGGATACATTAAAGCATTTTTTATCTTCCTCTTGTTATGTGTCTGAAGCATGCCAGAGTGGCTCTCCTGGATCTTTGCTTGTCTATACTAAGTTGCCCCAGGTCTTTCAATCTTTTTTTGTAAGTGATCTTTCTGAAACCTCTATTAGTTGTTCCCTACACAATAGTGCATTCAATTATTTATTGACACAATATACACAAAACCTCACTAGGACCCACTATGTGGGTTGTGTTCACTGTTTTCCTCTGATGCTCTCTCAAGCTTTTCCCCTCCACCTGGCTACCTATTTCCAAGGAAAATACAGGAACCCAGTATCTTGAACACTGTCAGATTTAGTTAAATCTGTCAGAACAATTGAAGAAAGCATGTGTGAAGCTGTAGGGATAAGGCTTCCCCTCACTCCCTCTCAAAATGTACATGTATATGTTCCCACAGTGATGTAAGTGAACTAAACCCATGAATCCCTCTGGCTCCCAGACTTACTTAATCTCAGTTTATCTCCTTGATGATATGCCTGCCATTAACTCTCTTTCTTTCAGAATTACGGTCACTTCATGTAAGTCTCCTGTCATTTTCCTCCCAAAATGAAGACAAACTTTTTTTTTTCCTTTAATTTTTGATAGCTAAGATCACCCCCTTGTTAATCTACTAGTTTTGCTAAAATGCAACTAAGTTTTCCCTCTTTTCAAACACTGGGGATAACCATGTTTGATGTTTGCTTTTACAAGCCAGCTAGTCATGCATCATTACCAGTCTGTCAAATCTAATCTCATTGTTGGTGAAGATTTTGAAAGACCAAGCTCAGCACATTGTTTCACTAACCATAAATCTCTCCCACTCTTTATCTTACATACTAGCTTTTTTTTTTTTTCAGAATACAATTTCTAATTTCGTTTTGCTCATAGTTAGCAAGTTAATGCAACTACAAAGAATTAGCAGTCCTTAAAATATTCTTAAAATAGGTCTGGGAAGCCTACAATTGCACGAATATCTGCA
Source organism: Anseranas semipalmata (assembly GCA_013399115.1). Taxonomy (NCBI): domain Eukaryota; kingdom Metazoa; phylum Chordata; class Aves; order Anseriformes; family Anseranatidae; genus Anseranas; species Anseranas semipalmata. The sequence continues at coordinate 527,423 of VXAA01006107.1, forward strand.
ATCTAGGACTAATGTTAAGCAATCATTTACAATTGGATTAAGAATACATCATTTAGTAGAACCTGATGATCTTGTAGAAGCAGTGTGCTGTCATATCAGGGCTGGGGTTGCTGACCATACTGCTTGTGTATGGAGTGGCTGAGGAAAATCCTTCTAAACATTATAGAGAAGATGGAAGATGTGAGATTGCCTTTTACCTCTCCTACTCAAAACATTGCATTGGTAAATATTATGCAAACATATGAAGAGATTTATATGGCAAAGCAATTTAAAGCCTAAAATGTCCTGAAACAAGTGAGCAAATCTGCAGCTGAATGACTGAATAAGCATCTGGATATCACAGTAGCAGTATATTGACCAGCTCTAGATCCAACACAGCTAACGTGGTTTGGTTCCCTGCATTCTTAAACATGTGACCGAATCAAGTAACTTAATCTTCTTTTAATGAATAAAATCCTTTTCTGTCTTTTACTCTCCAGATTCACCTACATGGTACCTGTTCATGGGTTCATTCTATTTTTCTCTTTGAAAATGCTCAAGAATGTTTGGTGCCCATTTTTCCAAGAAGTAGAAAACTTTCCTTAAAAAAAATCCATAAAGAATTTATGAAGTGCAGTCTTTCAGGCGTGTTTTGGTTCATTGACTGCTTTTTAATCTATTGGTTACCTGACTCACATTCACTTACTCTACTGGTGTGGAACCTGCTCATCTGGCTTACTGATACATGACCTACGTGCACTCAATTCATGAGTACAGTACATTTCCTCCCAGCTAAAAATGTCCTTGATTCACTAAAAAAAAAACGAAAACAGTCTTGATCTATTCAGATGCTGTTAAAGGAGAAATAAAACATGCAGTCCAGAACAGTTTCCTGCACATTTTTATAAATACCTTTTCCAGCAGATTAAAAGCAAAACCAATGACTTTTCAGTCCAATATTTGTCAACTGCAAAATTAGTGGCACAGTACCATAAATACATGTATTAAAACACCTCCAGACTTCTGCCTGAAATCTGGGAAATCTATTTTGGGGACAGCTGTGCTTTACCAGAACCACTATTACCATGCCAGCTATTTAAGAAAAGTCTTCTGTCAAAACCGTAGGACGTAGGAGCGAGAATCCCGTCAGAGCACTCTTAGCAAAACAGAAGCAGAGCTGAACCACCCACCCTGACTGTGCAGCAGCCTTGTGGTCCGTAGGACTTTCCATCCTCGGTTGGTTAAAATCTCAATGTTAAGAAAGAACCCACCTTATCTGCAGTTTTTCAGTTTCACACATGGTGTTTTTTTGTTCTCATTTGGTCATCACTTTCAGAGTTTGTTAGCATCTTAGTTCTCATTTGTGTTGTGTGGCTTTGGCGGGTTGGTGGAAATGCATTCAAGAGAGTCAAAGTTTTGTTATGAGACATATGGGTGAAGGCTACTTTTGCTTTCTAGAGCTGTCAGAGCAAGGAGCAAAATGTTTCACAGATGCATGATGTTTTTACCTACATACATGCTTTTCTCTTTTCAAAAAGATTACATGTATGCTTGTTTATGTAGCAATACAGTCTGTGTTTGTGTGACCGACAAAGCATTCTTTCTTTCATTTCTTCTCGTCCATGGTGGCAGTGGTAGCAAGGATCATGCTGGATTCCTGCTGCAGGAGACCTAGCCACTTCTTTTTCAGACTCCCCACAACTATATCTCGGTATTCTCTGTGCTTACTTCAGCCTACATGCCCAGCAACAACATTCATATCTTTCCTTTGTACAACTTCCCACCTGATCTGAGAAGGCTTGTGAGCTTTCTTTCCAATGCCATCAGAGAAAAAATCACACTCAGTAGTAAAAATCTGAATATAGCTTGAGTGTCTTTAGTCTGTGTGTCTGATAAGTTTAACTGAGATGTAGGATTCATGTAGGGATCTTCCCACCTATCATTTTCAAAGTGAAGAACATCCTATCGATGCTTTATGAGTGTAGAATCCATAGATAGCTATTTGGCAATGATATCATTACCCTTTTCAGAAGTGACGGCTGACACAAGGTGTACTCACCTCACGTAACCCAGCTGTGGCAAACAACGTGAAAAACACCTTTGGACTTGGATGACAGGTCAGCGATGCTCTTAACTGACACTAGATAACTTTTAGGACCGGCGGCTAATACTCAAAGCACAATCATCACCCACGTGGTCACCAAGCTCAAATTAGGCTGATGGGAAAGGAAGGTTTAGGGCTGGTTTCTCCCTGCTGGATAACCAGCACGATGGTCTTTGTCAGTTCAAAGAGGCCATCTCTGAACCAAGATGAATTTTAACAGCTTGACTGTGTCAGGCTGGATTACTGGGCCATGCACTTCCAGAAAAGTGCTGATGATTAACGAGCACCGACCTTTTAAATCTATGACCATAAGCAAAGCTGAGGTGGCGCAGACGACACAAGTGGCAAACTCAGAGCAGAACTATGACTTTCTGCAGACATTCAAAAACATGGTTGGTTGATAACAAAATGTAAACTTCTTTTTTTAAAACCGATACTCAACGTGCAAGAAGGAAGCAGGTGTGCTCCTTTCTATGTGGTTCATTGGGCAAAAAGCACGCGGCTCTTTTTTTTTCAAAAAGGATTTTTGCTTCCCTTTCATTAAAAATGGAGAAGACCTTACAGCAGCGTTTCTCAGGCGTTTTTGCAGTATATAACACAGAAAACAAACAAAAAGCCCAAACCCCACACCCCTCTGCAGTGATACCTGCAGGTTTCTGTACCATGCTTGCGCCACTCGTGCAGCAAGAGCACGGGCAGGCAGTGACTGCGGCACGGAGGCAGGGCGCTGTGGCCAGCTCTGGTGAAACGCACGGGGATGATGCCGGGGCGTGAGTTTTCTTCCACGATTTCATGAATTACCTTTCGACACCTTCCTCCCTCTTGCTCTGTCCGCGTCCTGCCCCGAAATAACCGGGGCACAGCTCAGACGGGAAAGGCAGAGCCCACGGCGCGACGCACCGAGCAGCCTCG
>VXAA01006107.1:530482-634326 GCA_013399115.1 Anseranas semipalmata
CGCGGCGGCGACGGCTCCGCAGGCAGCGCGGTAAGGAAGGGCCGGCGGGGCCGAGCCGCCGTGTCGCGGGGTGAGGGGGCTGGGGCGGGCAGCGGCACAGGCTCCGGCCCCGGTAACGGGCGTTGGGCGGGGGAAAACGAGGGGCTGGGGGCTTCTGCGGGCAGCTGGCGGCGCGGAGGCGGCTGCGCGTAGCTGGGGGCAGCGGGGCCGGAGCGCCACGCTCTGCGCCGGGTTAATGGTTCCCAATGGTTCCTAATCTGGTCCTAGGCGGCTGCGGGAGTCGATAGCAGGGCAGCTTCACCGAAGCCTTAGGATCTGCCAAATTAGCCAAATCTGTGGGGCTTTTTGTTTGTTTGTTTGTTTTTTTCCTTCCCCTGAAGTGCTTGAAGCAAAATGCCCTAGGACAGATTTATTGAACTGTCACCATCCTAGGCAGCATGAGTTTTTTTCTTTTTTTTTCCCCTGGGAAATGGTGCCACCTCTCTGCTGCTGAGAAAAAGGAATCTGCAAGCAATAGAATGAATTTAAAATTACTTTTAAATACCTTGATTTAACATCTAAAATGTTTAAACCCATTCTGAGTTAACGTAATGATGAATTCTTGCTTTTACATTAGGAGTGACTTGTACATCTTCTGTAGCTATATTAAACTACTACAAGCATTAGTCCTAACCGAGCTGATTCAGAAAGTGTTTACCTTGTAAATAACTGTATTGCAACAGAGACCCTAATATCCATCTCCTTCAAAATGCAGCTTATCAGAGGTTGCGGTCATAAAGACTTCTCTTTCTACTGTGGACGTGTATAAAGAAAATCAGACTGGCCCTGCAGGGGCTCGGTCACAGTTTTGGTACTTCAGCCTGTGTACCGGACAGCACAAGTAGGTAGAATATTGCTAACAAAGCACTGCAGACATCAGTTTCTTGTGAGGAGGGCTATCACGAGTCACATGTGTTGCAGAAATCAGTACCTAAATGTTATAGGGATGGGCAATATGCAAACACTGTATGGGGAAAAGGAATTGTGACTAGATTCTGAAACCTAGAAGGTCATAAAAGGCCATTATAAAAACTAAAGGTCATAAGAACAGCAGCTGGGAGAAAAAAAAAAAGATTTCCAAGAACTGGAATGATCAGCTGATTAGCTAAGGCTGTTATTTTTCTCCAAGATTACTGTTAATTCATATGAAGGGAAAATATGTATATGGCTTCTGTTTATGCAGGTCTTAGAGGCTGTGCTTGAGGTGTTTGGAGCTGAAGCTACTGAAGTGTCAACAGCACTCTAAGCACCAGTTGGAAATACTTTGATCAACACACACTACTTTCTGTATCGTGTCCTGGTACCTTGCTGCTCCGAGACTTTTGATCTTAGAGGATTGTTTCCCTAAGGAAAGGCTGGGAACACAGAGGGAGCAGGCTGTTGACCAGAAGAATTATTCTAGCAGCAGCTGGCCGCTTCCAGATGTGCTGCTAAGCATCCCTCTCTTAGCAAGTCGGAGAAGTGTGCTAGCAATGCAACATGAAATGGCTAAGGGACCTCAGGGAGGAAATGCAGGTTTTAAGATCTGAGTGAATTACTCTGGCAAGAGACACCCGGTTCTGGTCACACTCCTTGCAGGGGCTGTGCGAACTGTGTGTGTACACCGTGATTCTGCGTGTGCGGGTCGGATGCTGAACACGCTGTGTCTGTGAGACGTGCCTTTTTCCTGGCATCGTCTCTAAAGCTAAGTTCACTCTTGTACCAGAAAGACTAGGAAGAGCTGATAAAGTCATCTCCTATTTTGGGGGGGTCAGCCAAAGCTCTAAAATGATTTTGTGAATTTTCAGTTCTTCCGTGTACAGATCATGCTTGTTTTGTGCAGTAAGACTCTTGCTCTGCATGCATTTAGGATGGCAGGTGACAGATATTTTGTTCCTTGTTCTCTCTCTCTCTCTCTCTCTCAAAAAAATCTGTTTATGTACGTGTGGTAAGCTGGTCAGCCGAGCTGGTTTCTCTCCTAATATGACCTGAAGACATAGCATGTGACGGGAACTTTCTCTTCTCAACTGTGGGTCAAGTACTCTTTCAACACAACCCAGAACGCAATCTTTTTAAATTGCCTGCCTGAGCAATCAAAGGCTTTCTTTAAAACAAGCAGAAATATGTATTTATTTTTTCTGGTATTTGGAAACAAGCAATGAAAGACCTATTCCCACTGCACATGTGTTTAATGGTTAAGCCTATTTTAAAAGCTGCTCGGGGAACGCTGGGGAACTGAGCGTTTATTAATTGTGGCTTATTAGTGCACTGACATGTGTCTAGGCTTTCTTTCCCTTTCTAATGTTAATTTGATTTAATTATAGTAAAGGAAAAAGATAAGTGGGATTATGTCATTAGGGAGCATAAAAGAGGAGTGTTTTCTATTCTAGATAACCCGTGACAAAACATATGTGGCTTTCTAATAACACGGTGCCGTTTCTTGGCACTTGTTTTCCTGTCACTTCTGTATCATTCACAACTTTGTGTCAGCAGGGATGAGAAATCTGAGGATCTGTGTATCCTCGTGCCGCACGGGAGACTGTTGAATTCCTCGCGGAGGGACTGCCTGAGCGGCTTGGTAACTTAGCCTTCCTCCATTCCTGATCTGGCCCTGGGCTCCTGTGCCGCGGGCCCGTTTGCAGGCAGGGCTGGTAGCTGGGCCGCCCCTGTCCCGCGGCCACGTGCGGAGGTGCTGGCCGGGGTCCCTGGAGCAACAGGTCTGTGGTAGCGTGGTCCACGGTGTGAACTGCTCCAGGTGAACCGCTCCCGGTTCAGGACGTGGCCCTCAATAGCGTTATTTTCTCTGAAGCTACTGCAGCGCGTGGTGTGTCAGCGACGGACGGCAGCGCGCCTGCTGCTGGTACCTGCCGAACTCCAGTTAATGATCTCCATCTCTAAGAACTACGTGTCATGTGAAAGGATCGCCAGCCCACCAGTAATCATTTGAACCATTTATTTCCTCTTTGTACTTTTCCTGTGAGTAATTCTAGCTGGAGAAATGAGAAGTTATGCTTTAATTAACATGGAAGAAGTTTCTTTGCGTGAAACGGATATTGAGCTTTGAGGGATCTGTTTGCCTGAAACTTGGCTCTATATTCCAGTACGTCAAACTCACTTAAGATCTCTAAGTGGATTGTCTAAAATACACTGATTTTTCTTTTCCTGTCTAATATTTCAGGAGTTAGGTATCCCTGAAACTGAACATCGGAAAGGAATAGGCTTGTTAGTCCATGGCATATTCTGGCACTTGACAAAAGTTTTGAACAACTTGATCTGAATCTGGGCCGTGCTATAAGCAACAGAATAGGTGTTTCTTTGTGGATGTTGTAAACACAGTGCATCTTCAAGGCAGTTGTTAGTATGCTATCTGCCTGAATCACCTAAAGAAGCAACAAGGTGGACAAGGCAGCTGGCATAAAAAGCCACCTGTTACTGGCAGCACCATGTCAAGAATTTACAGCTGCAGCTCAGCATGAGGGATTATCATTGTCTATTGAACTGCAGAAAATTACTGCTTATTCCTTCATATACATTTAACTGCTGAAGTAGCTAATAATTCAGCAAACCCTATATTGTTAAGTTATCGTGTATTGCTCTTGCTCTCAAATCTCATGCTTGCAGGCAGTGCCAGCAGTGGTTTATTCCAGAAAGATAAGTATGCTAGACTCAAATGAGTTTTTGGAAGAAGCAGTGTCACAGCACTTAACATATGGTTCTGTCTTTCCCTCTGTGTTCTGGAGTTCATTGGTGTGGTAATACCTCTTCCTGTAGAAACCAATGTGCTAACATGACTTCCTTCACTTTGTGCTAGCTCCATTCAAAAAGAAAAAAAAGATTTCAAAAATATTTATAGTTTTTCTTTCCTATTACTGCCTGCATGACTTCTTGGTAACAAGAAGATCCAGCCTTTGAAAGACCCACACTACATCTTATTCTAGCAGTCTTCATCATACGCAGCTGCTTTGGATGCAAGGTGGTTACTTCTCTGTTTCAGCCTAATTTAAGGGGCTGCACATGGATGTTTCTGGCTGTGCGGAACTGATACTCACTTAGATACTGTTTAGTTATTTGGTATAGTGGTAGCTTTGACATTATGCTTTCTGATCAAGCAGGACGGTTTGTGAGTTTCCAATTTTTATTCCAGAGAAAGCCAAGCTGAGTAGACTACTCCACCCTTACAACACCTCTTGCATACATATCAGCAATGATCAACCTCCAGAATCTGTTTTTGTAACCAGACCAGTGTCAAATCCCGCGCAAGAGTATGCAGTTCTTAGAGGGAGTTTGTTTTAGGATGGCACGTTGGATGCAGCAGACCTGAGACTGTGAGACCAGCAAACATAACCCTCTTCCTACCCATAATAACCTTTTATTAGATATGGTCAGGTTGTTTGCTTTTATAGCAAACTTAATCAGACAGTCAGGGTGCTCAGGCAGCCGACTAGTGGGGACAGTACCTGTAGTCCTCTTGAGAAAGCAGAAAGTGCCATTTCTGCATAGACTCAAAACTCTGTCTCTGGTTTTCTGAATTTATGTTCACAGGCTCAGAACTTATTCTGTTGCTGTGCAGCTTGTGCAAACACTTAGCCATTGTGCAAAATAGATGAAAATAGTACTCTTTCATGTGGTACCAGTTCACGTTTGCTCTCCACCAGCATAACAGGTTGCACAAATAGCATGAGGATCTCACAGCCTGCACTTCCCCCCAGCCTCAGCAGCAAGGGCTGTATCTTGTGCAAAACAGCAGCACGGGCTCTCCCCACCCTTGCTGGCTCTGTGGGCACAGAGAGCTTTTGTGGCTCTCTGACCTTGCAACTCCCGAGCAGTTCTCCGTGTCTGTGCATCATTGTGCCTGCATCACCAGGGATTTGACCTGAAGATAATGGGCTCATTGCCAGTGAGTAGAAACCAGTAGACTATCCAAGCAGAGACCAAGAGAACAGTATTACTCTGAAAAAGTTTCGTCTGTGAAATACTTGATAGTGATACTTGTTCTGTGTTTGGGAATTTATTCACTGCCAGCTACTATAGAACAGAACAACCAGAGGGAGCTGAAAGACTTGGTTGTACTGTTCAGAACTGCTTTCAGTTAGATTTGAAAGCTGACAGAAAAGTCTTGTAACTAGTAGCAGCTTGGTGCTAAGGAAAGACATGACCAGAAATTATACTGTGGGTTGAATGGTCTTTAGAACACACACACATACACAAGAAGGGCTTCTAGTTGTGACAATACTGGTGTTTGCTTTGTTTTGTTTTGTTTTTTTTGACGTCCTCTGATCTACTTCTCTCAAACTTCTTCATTAGGGATTTTTTTTCCTCCCATTTGCGGAATAAATAAAGAAGAGAGATGATATTGGAAGTGGTTGTGCTGCTGGGCTGTGCTCTGGGCATCAACACGTTCCCCCTGGAAGAACCTGAAGATGGAGGCAAGCACTGGGTGGTGATTGTTGCAGGTTCAAACGGCTGGTACAACTATCGACACCAGGTAAAGGACCACTGGTCCCACATGCTGACACTGACCATGCTCCAGAAAATGCCTGCTGTGGGACGCCCAGGGAGATGGTAGCTGCCTAGATTGGCTCAGCCCTTATGTCATATGGGCAAGTGCTTCCGCTTCTGGACTTCCAGGAGCATCTGGAGTATTCTAAAAGAACAGCAACAAGATTCACGCACAGCCTGGTCTTTTCTCATCATTCTCACCCCAAGAATTACCTTCTGCTTTTCCTTTTACTATTTGATTTTTTTTGCTTGCAACTTTGTCCAACCTTTCATCTTTTGAAAAGTTGTCATTAGCAGCAAGAGCAGTATTCTTCCTCTAGTCACACTTCTGTATCTTGGGAGAACAATATCATTTAGGCTACATATTCTATTACCATGCTAGAGGGTCTGACCCCAACTTGCAGATGAATAAGTGATGTCTAGAATTAAACCTCAGTTTGAGACATGCATGTTTCGGTCCATTTGATTTTTTATATCCTTACATTACAAAAAACCTCCCTTTCTTCTCTGTCAGCGAAAGACTTGGGTAAGGCTGCATATATGTTTTTGTGGGGTGGAGGACAAGGGTTCTTTTTAGCCTGAATCAGCTTGCTGCAGACTTGTGCTGCCACAACAAGGATATGGTACCCTGGGATGCATGGCGGAAAGAGAAGAAAAAGAAACAGGAACTCTGAAATTTGACACCACTGTCAAAGCCAGTGTGTTGTGGAATTAAGGTCTGATTGTGAGTGTCAGGATGGACGGACTGTGACTTAACTCTGATTAAGTTCAAGTCTTACAATCAGTAGTCAGGAGACTACAGCAGTTTTTTCCTTTGGGAATTCTTGGGCAATCCCTTAAACAGAATCATCTACGCTTAAACATAGTCTTTGCTCTAAACTTGGAAATACCCTCTTGCTTTCCTGGAGCACGCAGTCCATTTAAGTCTGACTTAAGTATACATTAGTATGTTTCTAAATGTTAGAAAAATATTTTACTAGACTATTGATGGTTAAGGTGTACTTGAAGAGAGATTGACATACTAGTCTACAAAAACAGTATTTTAAAAGTTACGCTGTGTTAAATATACTGAGTACATATGTCAAACTGACTTGCTGAACTCTTGAAGCTTGTTAAGTATTAATTATTTTTAATGCAGCTGCCTGTAAAATCTAGAGAGACCTTATCTTCTCTGTTTTTGTTGACTGAGAAAGAAACAAGCCTTCCATGTGTTGTGCACACTGGGTTTTATGTTTATGCCTCTCCTTCTCCTCAGCTCACAATTGGTTTGTTACTTTCAGTGTAGTGATGAGCTTAAAGCTTGGTGAACCAGACTGACAACGTTCTTGCATTTGAAGAAGAACCTGTTACTGGCAAATGCTAGCTTAATGCTTGGACAAGCTGCTTTTAGCGATTTTGCCAGCTCCTCGCGCTGTAACCATTACCTCATAACCATCGGTAGTATACTATTGGCCTTAACATAAACTATTCCTATTTCAAATTAAATCTGAAGAAAGAGATCTTTAAAGTTGAAATCTCAACAGAAAACAATTACAAAAGTACTAGTGTTGTACTTGACCACTGCCTCTCCTGGGGTGTCTAAATGTAATTATTCTGAGTTGTGCTTTGGTTGTTGCCGTTGCTGTATAACCAGTCATTGGCTCCCTTCCACTAGGAGAAGTTAATACTGCAACATTCATTCTTCGATAAAATTACTTTTTTGAAGCTGTGGTTCATGAGAATTCCTTTTCTACAGTGGCCCAGGCATAGAGCTTTTAACCTTTCTGTTGGTGGGCCTTCAATGGCAAGTATATCTGCCAGGTATAAGGGAGTTGAGAAGAACACAAGATGCACACTTAAGTATTTGTGTCCAATGCTAAGTCAGAATTTCACACAAGCAAATTAACTTTTGAGAGTGGTCACAATTTGCAGACAGTTAAGTAATTAGTTTTCAAGGTTAGAAAATTGAGAACAGTTTCTTTGAACACCTTCATTTCTGAAGAGAACATCAACTAACAATGCAAAATATCTGCAGTGTCAGATATTGAATTTAAATCCTAGAAGTGTTTGTATTTTAACCTCTGCCTCCTGCTTCAGGTATAGGATTAGCTTTTGGAAAAAAAAATTAGAACACCATTAAGAATCCTGTCGAAGTTATGAAATCAGTGTCATAAAATAAGAGAGTCTGTGTGAAGGATCCTTCACAATGGGATTGAGCTCCTACTGATCTGTTCTGGGTAAGACAGTGTGCCTAGCTTCTTACAAAAGAATTAATTCCAAGGAGATGCAGCATGTCAGAAGCCTGTGCTGTCTTGTCTAGCTGCCTCTTGTGGCCAGCCTTAGCAGCCTGGCAGGAGTGAGCAGGGCATACTCTGAGACAGATCCAGCAGCTAGTCATGGAAAATTCGCTGTGTGCATGCTGCAAAGTGCAATCCAGAAAACGGTGTCTCAGGTATCAGAAATCTGGGAGAACTTTATCCCTGCAAAACTGGCTGAGCAATAGAACAACGCTTTTAGGAGAGTTGTGCAGAGGAGGAAAGGTACTACAGAGGACTCGGGAGTTATTACAGACTTTTAGAAATGTTATGCAGACTGATCGCCATGTCTTTGCACGTGTTAGTACTCCCTGCTTTCCAGCTATGGAAACAAAAGTGCTGTGTTTAAATGACTTCCTCAAGTCATGTGCAGTGGAATCACAAATCAGACTTGAACTTCCAGTTCTGTGTTTCATCCATCATGAAAGTCATGCCACAGCGAACATACACGTTTCAGTAGAATAACAATTTTCAGTAGAGAAATATTTGTACTATAACTAAGCAGTGCTCCAGGATTGCTGATTTATTTGGTTGATTCTTTGTAATTCTTCTGCTTTCCAAAGGAGAAATTGAAGAAGCAAATAGGTTGTACTCTAATTCACTTTCCTCCTACCATCACCTTTCTTTCTCAGAAGCTCTCTGATCTAGCCTGCATACAAATGAATTTGTAGATGTGAATCTTCCTGTAAGTAGATACTCAATGTGACTATTACTTATTACCAGACTGGACACTATTTCCTAAATGCCACTAAGCACTCATAATATTCCTTTGTAAGTTGAAACCTCAGCTGATACATATCTGGGTTTCAATCACCCAGTTCAGCTGTTTGGGGTACAGTTAATACATAACACTGCATGTTTGTATTACACGTAATGTTTTGTGAGCTCCGGTTGTTTTGCATGCTGTCTGCACACAGCACAGTCAAAACGTACTCTGTTGCCTTCCGCAGTAGTTACCTGGTGGCAGGATGTGTTTGTCTGACTATGCAACGATAAAAGGAGGGGGAGAAGATTACACTTTCTAATATCTCTAATTTCGTACATGAAAATTTGTTGGGAAATTAGTCTGTCGTTGTACACTGTACAGATCCTACAAGCAGTAAGTTTGTAAAGACTGTGCAGACCCTGCAAACGGTTAGTTTGCACCTGTAACCTCAAGGAATCTGAAACTCCTTCTAAGACTTCAGCTGTCAGTGGTCAGAATCCACTGTCAATGGTGCAAACCTCAAGTGTAGACAAGATAAGGAAAAAAACCACTGTTTGCACTTATCTATACTTTAGATTCACACCTTGCAGGCACTTGTTTTCTGTTTGATGCCTGAACTGGGACTGTGTCCAAATCAAGATGATCAAAGCTTGTCTTTTGCAGTTATCAAGTTCCTAACATAAAAGTTAAATGTTTGGAATAGTATACAGCCTAATGTGATAGGCTTACTGTTATTGCAAAGCTAGCCTATATATAGCCTTATGCTTCTCTGTTCTTCAGTATTTTTACCCATATCATCTTTAGTGTTTTTGATTAGAGCTGCTTGAGCAGTGTTGCTTGTTCTGACTGCTGTGCTTGTACCAGCTAACTCCAAACTAAAGTTGGTTTCACAAACAGATCAAGAAGAGAGACAGGCCAATTCTTTCTGGATACCCTGAAAAGCATAAATGAACAGTGTCAATGGAAAAGCCTGCTGTGAAATGGTGTGTCTTACTAAAGGCAGAGCACATACCTGAAGAGAAAAATAGCTTAAAAAAATCTGGCAAAATTAAAATACTGAAAGAAAAACATTTAAATTTGCATACATGGGACTGTTTCCAGTCACTGTTTTTAGTCTTGCACGTAGTGAGCTTTATGGGTCAGGGATTGTACTTATTCAGAGTTTTGGACACTATGAACCAGAGCAGTTTCTTAGTCCAGGACAGTCCCTATAAATTCTCTGGTCATTCAGTTAACAGAAATAAGGGATGCCTTGGCTACTCAGTTTCAATTAGCTTTTCATCACTGTCCTTATCAAATTGTAACTGAAGCTATGGGGAAACCTCTCCTAAGTTCTTAATACAGTTGTAGTTCTTGGCTGATTGACTGATGTTTAGGGATGGAAAGGAAACATGGCTGACATTTTCAGCCCAGAGGAGAGGAGGCTGAGGGGAGGCCTCATGGCGGCCTGCAGCTTCCTCACGAGGGGAGCGGAGGGGCAGGTGCTGATCTCTGCTCTCTGGTGACAGCAACAGGACCCGAGGGAACGGCATGGAGCTGTGACAGGGGAGGGTCAGGCTGGGTGTTAGGGAAAGGTTCTTCACCGAGAGGGTGGTGGGGCACTGGCACAGGCTCCCCAGGGCAGTGGTCACAGCACCGAGCCTGCCGGAGTTCAAGAAGCATTTGGACAACACTCTCAGGCATATGGTCTGATTTTTGGGTGGTCCTGTGTGGAGACGGGAGTTGGACTCGATGATCTTTGTGGGTCCCTTCCAACTCAGGGTATTCTATTCTATGATTTCAGACATAGTCTTCTGCCATGCTTATATACTGGAGTTATTCTTTTTGTGGCCATAGCATTTCAGTGTACCTGTAGCAGGAACAGTGCCACTTTGCAATCACGCTGACTGTTTGTTACACACACTTTTTAGCCATGAGCATAGCAGTCATAAGACTAAAAGTAACCAATTTCACAGAAGTCCACACTTTTTCATTTAGGAAATATTTATTCATGCACTTATCACAAAATAACTTGATTCCCGCCCCCCAAAAAAGCAGTCTGCTTGAAAGCTGTGTCACTCAAATGTTTGAACAGCTATATGATAGAGGAGAATCAGGGTGATTGCCTTTTTGTTGTTGTTTTCTTTTAGAGTTTTCTCCAAACGTACATTTTGGGAAACAACATGCCCATCCCAGGAAAATAGGGGAATTCCACCTCCGATCCCCATGATTTCAAGATCTCAGCGTTAGTTATTGAAATGGATTTAAGCATAGATCTTCCATAGAAATTTGCTGATGTAGCAGCAGGTTTAGACTAACTTGGGGATAAAAGGTCTGAACCATCCCATTAGCAGTTTCTACTGTGACTGGCACCTGGGCTCAGTTGTGCAGTAGCAGCTGTACAGCTATACCTTCTCCTTCCTCTGTGTTCTTGGTAACAGAGCAGCTGCTACCCACACCAAATCATGACCACAAAAGCATGACTTGCTTTCAGTGATGATTTTATACAGTAAATGTTCATAGCATTCATTTCATGTACTAAATCAACAAGAATAATACCAACAAGAGACCTGGAACAATGTTAGCTGTCTCTTTTAGGGTGGTTTACGTGTATAGCCATGCCACAAATATTTCTGGAAGAAACAAGGATCAAATAGCAGTATTTGATAGAGACTTACTGATCAACAGGAAATAGTTAGATTCACATATGCCTCCCTACTCTAGCAGCAGACTGTTTCTATTCTGGTTTTATAGAGATTATTTTTTCTGTGCATGGGAAGGAACAGGAAAAGTATATGACCAACATCAAAGGTGGATGGTCTGGTTAGCTAACTCTACACACGAAAAACCATTTGCTCAAAACTGTCCTAGTTAAGCCAAGGGAATTTTAGCAGCAAAACATGTTTTTGCTACTCCAGCCTATGTTGGTGATACCATTATACTACCAGTAGGCACACTTCTCTTAGCAGAAGCCTTAAAAGGTTGGGGCAAACCCCAAACAGGCATAAGGTAAGGTTGATGGGAGTTGATCAAATTGATCTGTTCCCATCCACAGTAGGGAATCTGACCCATTTAGATTTACCACCGAGATCTAAGTAAGACAAGACATAGTGAGCAAACAGTCAATGAATCAGAAGGAAAAGGAGACCAGAAAAAGCTGATAACACGCATTTCCAAGGCTGAACTAATTTTGGGTACTTTGGTATTAATTTAGAGCACTTCAAAAGTCCCTACAAGGCCAGCCATGTATCTATGGGAGCACAGGCACTTGCTAGTTGAATATGTTGATATTTTATAACTATAATATGCCTAAGCATTTCCTTGTGTTGCCAGCCTATAACTGTTCCCATCAGCCTAACAAAAGCAGCGTACTATGTCTTGAGGGTGAGAGGAGATCTGTGATCTATTTACTCATCAGTCTGTGTAGAGATGCATAGAGTAGTGTTTTCTACTACTTTTGCCTCGGTTGCTTCTGAAAATCAAATACATGTTTAGTCAAATCTGCACCCTACTGCTTTGTATTGTATGCGGTACCTTTATAACTCGGTTTAACCTCTACCTTTTGACTTGTTGAGGCGGCAGCTGCCATAAAGCTGTACAAGGAAACAGGGAACTATAAACAGTGCAGATTGCCTGGGACAGGTGGGAGAGAACCTAGCCTGACTTGTGTAGTAGGAAATGGAACTGCTTTACTAAGGATAGTTTAATGTTCAGGGTTAGTCATGTGAAGAGATTTTGCCGTGGGAGCATTCATTAACATTGAACGTGCCTCACCCTTCCCAGAGTCTTGCACAACTACCCTCTGTTTTCAGCCACGCTTGGAAGACAAAGGATTACAAAGGGTCAGGATTTTACAGCATCCTTTTAGTTAAATTAGTGGAAATCACTAATACGGCTAGGTCAGCTAAACTTATGGAGGTCCACATAAGCCACTTTAGTTTGGTGTATAAATTAGCAAATTAGACTAGTTCAGGAGAAGTAAGTTTTAAAGCTTGCTTCTTGCCTGCATTTGGAGTTTGCATTTGTTAGGCGAGATTTCTTCTATTAAATCTGCACAGTTTTTCTTGCATGTGATAGGTTGTAGTTCTGGAATTTAAGCATGATTGCTGAAAACCCATTTGGTCATTCACAGACTGCAAGTCTAAAAGAAAAAAATGATTATGTGCTCAGGTCACTAGGAATTTAACATTCTAATAGATGTTCATTCTTTACAGTAATATTACTTTAATGAGTAATGTTATTTCTGTGCCATCAGAAGACAGTTCTGTAAAGAAAATCTGCTTATTCCTATCCTGTACAAGTCAGAAAAAATAGCCTGAATAGAAATTCTGCAATTCTGGTTTCCACTGAAATCTGTTTTCTTGCCCTGAAGTTGCTATAGTGTTACTCTACAAGAAATACGTAATTAAAAAGGAATTTTTCCTTAACCAAAACAGTCTAGTAACAGTCTAGTTTACTATCTAGTAAAACAATATTAAAAGAAAATAAATCGTTGCAGAGTTGAGATTGGTAAACTGTATTTGTTTAAGCCAAGGGCAATCTTTGATGCTTAGTCATGCAGGCTTGGTGCAGAACTAATTGAAATTGTTGGAAATCCAGCTCCTTCTTCCTCTGCTTGGTACACTTTGGATCTGTCTGTCTGGGCACAAGGTTTTCATTTAGATTCCCTTGCAGAATGCAGAACGTTGCTGAGAACCTTTTTGTTAAATTTTGTTATCTATAGCAAGTATCAAGTAACTTCTGGATTCTGTTTAAATAGGAATTTGAAATAGGTAGATGAGAGATTCAAATCATAGTATTTATTATTAATACAACTATTCCTAGTTAGAGAAAGACATTGAGTTTTGGATTAAATTTGTGCATTTTAGCTCTCTAACAACCCTCAATCTCTTGTATTTGAAATTAAAATAACAGGATGGAGTTTCTTTTGGACAGTAGCCTGCTCTTAGGTCTGCACAGCTATTTTTCTTCTGTTTTCAAAGGTCCATTAAAGTCTCCATTAAAGCTAGTAATGAAAATCTGCTTAATTCCAGGCAGATGTGTGCCATGCGTACCAGATCGTACACCGAAATGGAATTCCAGATGAACAGATCATTGTCATGATGTATGATGACATTGCAGATAATGATGAGTAAGTGGTGAACATGCACTGGTAACAAACTGTGTTACTACTAATATGCCATATTCACCAATGTTCTTGAGTTTGTAGTAGTTTTGTAGGAAGAGCTTTCAAAACTGCCTGAGATATGCATAGAGACATTTTATCCATCAGCATGGTAACTCTGCTTTGGAATGTGCTCTTGAGTGTTCTAAGCCTTTGTCCACAGCTCAGCATCTGTTATGGCATTGAGGACTTTAAAACTCCTTGTCAGTTCTTCATTGTTATGAGAGCAAGTGATCTTAGCTCCCAAGTGTAACAGTTTACAGCAGATAACCTAAAAACACAAACACAGGATAGCTCAATGTGTGAATTACCGGCTTTTATTGAAAAGATGTTATCAGTTTGATTAATGCCCAGAAAGTAGATTGAACAAAGAAGTGTATATGTCCCATCCTTGGTCACTGTCTAGAATGTGTCATCACTTTCTATATAAAGCTGTTCACTTATACAGCCTCTAATTCTGAGACAACTTCTGCAGAAATCAGCAGATTTCACATGCACAGCAGCAGTGGGAGGAGAGAATAAAGGGAATTAAAGGCAAGACTAAAAGCAGGGAGATAATAGTATAACAGACCACCTGCCTATATCCTATATATAGGATATAGGATATATATATATATATAGGATATCCTATATCCTCAACAATCTGAGGCAGGATACTTGGAGGTACTGTGAGGGTAAGGATGCTAAGCTAAGCTCACCTAAGCTGAGCATCTGTAACTGACTGAAGTGAAAAGGCCTTTGCATTCTGTGATTATTTAACAACATGTGGTACTAGTATTCGTACTCTCTCTAAGGCAAGCTGGCCAGTCAGGACAGTTTAAATGGTTTCCTAGTTGTTCTGTGGTTGTTGTGTAGCACATTACTAATTCTTCATATTTATGTCCTTTTAAACTTTCAGAAATCCCACAAAAGGCATTGTCATCAATAGACCTAATGGCACAGATGTGTATGCTGGAGTGCCCAAGGACTATACAAAGGAGGTAGGAATGAAACACCATTCCCCAGGGAAACTAAGGTTCAGCATTACCAGTGTTCTGGATAAATCTTTTTAGACTGTACCTTACACACTAAAATGCACATAAGTATAAAACCCCCAGCTTACTCACCTGCATGGCTTGGCATGAAGTTCAGTGTTCGTTAGATGAATGTAAACATTAGATGCTTGGAAGTGAAGCAGTGGTCATTAAAGTAAATCCTTACATTGTCTTTCATTTAAAATTGTTATAACTCAATCTGAAGAACAGCTGTGTAAGACGAATTGTTTCATTAAATGAGAAGAATAATGCAATCAGTTGGTGATTTCATGACTCAGTATCTGAGTGAGTCATCAGTGGCTAATATGCTATTAGTGTTAGATTGAAAGGAAGGGTCTGTGCATGCAGTCCAGCAGTTAAGAGTGGGGGTGGGGTTTTAAGTTCAAGATTGGAAACTATATCAATGAAACTAAAACCAAAATTAAAATGATTTATTTAGGGATTTTTATTTTATTCCAGATCGTACCGGTAACACAGTTAAGATACTAGATCCAGAAATTCTTTTGCCAGCATAATGCAATGGTAGGGACCCAGATGTAGGGCTGAAGAGATGGGTGGACGTGGGGAAGTGGGGGAAGGCAGGAGCTTTTTAATTTGGCATCACCACCAAAACAATAATTTCAAACTATAACCATTGAGTTCCATAGTGGCAGTAAGACTTTTTTATCCCTGGAAATTTAAGTAGGAACAAAAATGTAGATTTCCAATTATAACTATACAGAATAAGTAAATCGTCATTCTAATACAAGAGCACTTTTTCTGTTTGGCTTGCACTTTTTTTTTTTTTAAACTGCTGAAGTATCAGAAGGGGAATTACTTTCAGAATATGAACAATACAGAAAAGTGGAGAAGTGCTTTTCCTGAGCATCAAAGGCCAGCTAAACTGGCCATTCCTGCATGGATTGTGACTTTCAGGAGCCATCTTTCTAAATGAAGATTTTGTTGTTGTTTTTATGATCACATTTAATTGAAATCCTCTTAACTTCTTAGGATGTTACTCCAAAGAATTTCCTTGCTGTTCTCAGAGGGGATGTGGAAGCAATGAAGGGGGTAGGATCAGGAAAAGTATTGAAAAGGTAAGAGAAGTTTCATTTAGAAAATAATTGCATGTGTAGTTGTACATTGGCACTGATTTGAACAAAAGAAAAGGGTAAATTAAAGCCTTTTACAACTTGAGAATGGAGCAAGACTATTGGTGGCAATTCCAGGTCATTCACATTAGAGATACAATCGATCTGGTTTCTGAAACCATCCAGCACCAACAAGCAACTGCTGATATTTGACTTGTATTGAGTCCGATATAAATGAAGGTATAAAAAAGATCTTGAGGACAGCATCAGCTATATTAAGGTATTTGTCATTTAGACTATTGTTTCTTGCAATAACATGCACACAAAGAGAATTTTATTAAGGTTTGAAGACTTCTGAAAAGAGTTTGTTAAGGCTTGGTTTCATGTACACAGTTATATCAGTGAAGTGGTGAGAGTTAGCAATCAGTTGCAGAGGGGCAGAGATAGGTTAAACAGCTCATCGGCTGAAAGAATTGCGTGCTTAATCCCAGCCTTGGCAGATGCAGGGTTATTGAGGCTTTGAATGTAATGAATTTCAATTATGGTTTATATTTAATGCAAAAAGTCTTTGAGGTTGAAAAAGCAGTACAACTTTATGTATTGATGTGGTTATAGTTTGAAGTATTTGTCAACTTAGTTACACAAATGTTTGTAAGTTTGGCCAATATTCTAATATATGAACAATAATAGTAGACTGGTCAAGCAGAATGTAAGATCTCAGAATGTAATATCTGAAATCAATAGTTGTAGTTTGTAAAGGCTTATATAATTTAGGTGTTTCAATAATAAAGCAATGTATTTGAGGGCCTAATTGAAAGACCTCTTGGAAAGATAGCTGGTGCCTTAGACTCTGTAGACACAAGGTGAATATGAGCTATAGAAGTATGATACCTGTTTTCTAAGGAGTGATATATTTCTGACTGAGTACCGCTAGTAAAGAGTTATGTTATATTTTTCTATATACAGTATTTCCTGTAAAAGCTTTAAAATTTAAAGAGTCCTGCCCTGGCACTGGGGAGAATAAGAACAGTGTGGGAGCAGGACAAGAGTTGAATAAACTATTGCCCTCAATTGTTTAAACTTCCTCTTGAAGAGCTGAGATAGAAAATAATACGTACAAGTTATATAGATAAAAAGTTAATAAATTGCTGTACAGTTACCAGATTGTTCTTTTCTAGTATCTGCAATGAGCCAAGCAGTGAATATAAAGTATTCTTTAGCCTAATAAAAAACAAAATACTTCAGAACACACGTCGCCTGTGAAACTTTGAAGTTATAAGTCAAATAAGGGAGTGGGTATGCAGAAGGCCAAAGACTCTTAGGTACTTAGGAAGACAACTTGAACCCAGATACAGAAGTCTTAGTTATTTACATTTCATCCTGGTCCAAGTTTTTGCACTTATGGTCAAGTGAGAGAGAGAAAAATACCTCCCAACCCTTTCTTTGTTAGGCTCTGTTGTGTGAATTTCAGTCAGTGCCCTGACTTCTGCTCTTGGGTGGAACAAGAACTCAACTATCCTCTGGCTGAAAGCCTTCTAGATTGTCTTCCAGATGGTTCCCTAACCAGCAAGTTACTGGCCAGGCAGAAGCCTGGACAATCTCCCCTTGAACTGCTGCAGTCGTACCTCTTTGCAGTCAGGAGAGAGTGAAAGCAAACAAGAATTTCTGGACCACCGCTACAGAGGGACGAAGGAGGGCTCGGGGACTCCTTCCAATCTGTTCATGTATTTTATATAGAATTGTACCTGAATACAGTTTTAAAGCAAAATCCCTTTGCAGATCTGGCAGTTAGGGCAAGACCTTAGTATCAGCCAAACACGATCTATTTGATTTAGAGTGCAATAAAATTCTACTGCAAGCAGTGTGCCACACAGACCTTAGGGAAGCAACGCCTGTGAGCACGCAATGCTCAACCAACTGCGGAGCCAGTTAGTTCAAATACCAGTCTAGCGTAACGGGTGAGTTTGTATATAGATCGGTTCTTCGTGGAAACATAGATTGGTGCTGATTTGGCTATGTATGGCCATACAGATCACAACAAGGTAGAATGTAAACATACATAAGGATCTTACCAAATGTTTTTATGGTTTATCCTGTATTATTGGTGCCTCACTATAACTTAGTTATAAAAGGATTCAATTTTTACCAGAATGCTACAAATGCCCACAGTGTAACAGATTCTTCAGACAAGCATTAAAAAACAGTTGTACTCCGGCCAAGTACCAGCCCCTGCCTAATCAGCAGTTTACAGTTTGAAACATGACGTGTAACTGACTGATTCCCCATGCTTGAGGGACTAGCCATATATCCCTGTTTTTATTCTTCTTCCAGACACTCATTTCTTCTCATAAGCACTCAAAGTAGTATGTTTTAGGAGGAAAAATCACTACCAAGAGCATGAGGTGTTTCAGCTGCATTATTTTCAATTTTTGATGTGCCTTGGCATTAATAAGCAGACAGTGTTTGTTGTGGTAAAAATTACATTGGAGTGGTTAGAAAGAACTCGTTTGCAATTTTCTCTTTACAGTGGTCCCAAGGATCATGTATTTGTTTATTTCACCGACCACGGAGCTCCAGGACTTCTAGCTTTTCCTGATGACGATGTAAGCATTTTGGGGGAATACGTTGGAGTTTGTCATAGAAGCCATCTTTCTGGTGACATATTTAAATACTAAATCTAAAACACTAAATCAATGCACTGTCATATTGGGGATTGGAGGCAGAAAAGGGGCAATATTCTCCTCATTTTCCCAGTTTCTGTTTCACATGGTTATGACTTCGCTGTCTAGTGCAATACATCCATCATTTGGCACCATTACCCATCTTTTCTAGTCGTAAATACTAGAACATTGTGTTTCGGAAGTACAAAACACTGGATATGTTTAAGGGGAAGCAGTAAACATATTCACAACAGTTAGTAGTTATTCCTATTAAATTAATTGTCTGTTTAACATCAGTGATTTTAATACAAGCCTTCTTATTTTATAGCTTCACGTGAAGGACTTGAACAAGACTATTTGGTACATGTATCATCACAAAAAATACCAAAAGGTAAAGAAGCATATAAGAAGTTGTATGATTAAAAGAGCAGCTTGCATGGAAGAGAGCAGTTTGTCTTCAGTTCTAGAGTCATTTAAAGCACGGGGAATCTGGTGGCATGCAATGAAATTTGGATTAGGATTTTGAATTTACAGAACTGATCCTCTCCACATTTTCCCTTTCCATTTTTAGTTTACTGATGCAATTTGCGATTGATGCAGCACAGATGTAGCCCAGACTTTTGATAACATATAAATTCTGACCGACAGTGGAGAAACAACATCTATAGCTACCGCACCCTCATAATGCATACCTGACTTGTTCTTCCTGTGCTTTGTTTGCTTCAGACTGTGCTGTTACTACAGGAAGTTTATATATGCCTCATGTTTTTCTTACAGTTACTAATGTAGTTGAAGAGACTGTACCTTTTGTCAGAAAATTCTGTGTGTTTATTTCATCACAAGTAGTTGTAAGCAGAAAAACTAATATTTATAACATTTTAGTAGCCTTTTTTAAGCAACTTTCTATGGTAATTTATCTACTATGGCTGACTGTATTTAGGAACATGTGAGTGGCCATTGGTTCCAGAAATGCTACATTCAACAGTGATAAATTGCTGGGCCTAAAGATTGACTGCGTATTTGATTTGTGCTGTGTACATTAGTCATTAGATTCCTGTGGATTCTATAGAGATTGATCGCATCTTTTCATTGTGATTGTTTTCCCTTTTCCACATAGCTTAGTTCCCAAAAAAGAAAAACTGATCTATTTAATTTCATGTTTTGTTTTTGTAGCATTATGGATAGCTTTTGTTTCAGGGATATCAGTACAGGCCATCTAACTACAGCTGAAAAACACTAAGACTTTTCTCCATTTCCTCGTGGAATTTCTTAAGGTCTCTGATTTATTTTATAGATGGTGTTTTACATTGAAGCATGTGAGTCTGGATCTATGATGAATCATTTGGCTGATAACATCAATGGTAAGCAGTTAACTTAATGGGCTTAGATTTCTTAGCCTGTCAAAGGCAACACCTAAACAGATACTGTATTAAGGATAGGTTGTAGGCACTTGCACGTACAGTTTTAGCAGGGATGCACAAGAATTAGAAGAATGCATTAGATGCATTAGAATTAGAGAAATTAATATTTTCCATTTATGGGAAGTTCCTTCTAAAGAAATAACAGAGTTCTATAAAGACCATCTAGGCTTTCAGTTTCTTGCAAATGAGAAATTGAGAAAGTATTTATTTTCAGAAACTACATGGTTGCCCTTAACTGGTAGCAACTAAGTTATACTGATGTTTCTCAGCTTCAGCATTGTTAGCAGCAGGGATGAAGTTCCTACTGAATTTCCTTGAGTAGCAAAGGCAACCAGCAGATGTGATTGCCAGGATTTTGCTACTCTGATTTGGGCAATAATCCAGGAAGTGGATCCCCAATTTTTCAGGGTTTCTAATCTCTCTGCTATAGAGCTGGGAGCTTAGTCTTGATTAGGATGAGGAATCACAACCTTTTCAAGCTCTGCTGCATGGCTGGGTGACCAGATCCTCTGGCTTTCTCATGGTTTTGAAGCTCTGATTCCAGGGAAGACCCAACCACGTGCCTGTCCACAGCTTCCTCGGTCTTTGGCCCTGGAGCAGTCTGGCTAGCAGCCACCTGGACTTACAGCTCTGTCAAGGATTTACAGAAAGTTCACACAGAATGTTTCATAGCAAAGATTGTTCAGAAGTGCTCAGTGAATCAGCATGTTTCAAAGTTTATTCTATTAGAAATTTCGAGTCTGGTGACTGGTTTCATTCCTAGCTCTACTGCTGATTTACAAAGGCAGAAAACTGACAATTTATGTATTAAAATAAGAAGCTGTCTTTGCCAGCCTTCAGTTGTGAACTGCAAAGCTTAACTGGTTACTTAGTAAGCATTTTAAAGGATGCTAAGAAAAAGCACTTTACTACACAGACAGGATTTGAGACTTTTTTTTGGCTTTTGAACTGTAGGTACATTCTGAGTGGAAACAACACTATAGCTATATGAAAAGCATGCATAACTTCTTTCATTCTGAAACTTGTACTTTTCTTCAGTCATGCAAGTATGCTATGAGTTGACCTTGGCAAAAAGCCAAAATAGCTTTTGCATTAATATCTATGAAGATGTGTTTAAAATATTTCTGTTGTGTAACAGAGGACTTACTGGAAAAACTACGGTTGGGACAGATCCTGTAGAGGCTTGTTTAGCTTTTCCCTCAGAGTAGTGTTATCCTAGAGAGGATATTACTTAGAAGGTAGCATTTTCTGGAATAAAAGATGATTTATGGGATTTATTCCAAGTTTGGAAACAAATTCTCATCATTGTAGTTAAGAAAAGGAATGTACAGACTGTGAGCACACATTGTCAGTCAGTTCTGTGAGTAGTAGTTTTTGACGGTGTTTTTTCCCCCCCAGAAGTGCATATTCTTGTTTACACACCGCAGACCCCATGGTTGACAGCAAGGAAGGAGCTCTTATAACAGCACTGAGGCTAACTGAACAGAATGACTGTCAGGCTTCTTTTTTTCCTGCTATTTAGAAGTAAATGATTGACAACCAAAATCCTTAGGCAAATATATCACATACAGCAAAGTACTAAATCATGGAGGGGGTGGGGTGTTTAATAAAACAAAAACAAAACCCTACTTTCCATTGGTCTTACAGTTTATGCAACAACTGCTGCCAATCCCAGGGAGTCTTCTTATGCCTGTTACTATGATGATGAAAGGCAGACTTATCTTGGTGACTGGTACAGTGTGAATTGGATGGAAGATTCAGATATGGTAAGTTAGTAGATAAGGTTTGTGCATTTCCATGCACAAATATCACTAGGCTTTAAAAATAAAGTTCTTTTACAGGATTTATGAAAATCTTTGTTTTTATGTGAGACTGAAATCAACAAACTGAATTGATAAAAGTATCTACTATTCAGAGCCATATAATTGTCATTTGTTTGGGCAACTAAATTTATTTAAATTTGTTATTAGTAAGATTACAGACCGTCTAGCTTCTAGTTTCAAATTCACATCATCTTAATTTACTAATATGAGTCAACATATCTAAATTTGTTAAACAAATTGGGCTGTTCAGTAAGTTGTACCTCTGCTTCAGGTATCCTTAAATACCAAACTGTGGCTAACCCATTTGTTAGCGTACTGGAAAACAGTAATATTGAAACAAGTCCAGGATTCTTATGCTAGCCCCCTCCCTTCTTGCCCATTTGCTGGGAGATTAGGAGATCACTAAAAGCAATTTGGGTATATTCTGTCAAATCTTCATTTCTGTTTTTACTTCTATGTCTTTCAAAGGTTGTATAGCTTTTATGCTATACTTCCTTCTACAAACTGGCAGCCAAGACCTTTCCCAGGTTTCTTCACATTTTTTATAATAGCTGAATTTAAGTAGCTGTGATGACATGGAAGTTTCTTCATGCAGGAGGATCTAAGAAAAGAAACACTCCACAAGCAGTTTCAGCTGGTGAAGAAACGCACCAACACCAGCCATGTGATGCAGTATGGAAACAAAGTATGTACTTGAGTGAGCTTCCTGATCAGATATACCTTAGAACCTTTTCTGCCCTATACATTTATTCCTTTAAAAGCACTGTAACGTGTTGATTTAGAAAATGAAACTGTTCATCACAGACAAAAGAAGATCCTTAGCATTTAAGAGCTGATGATCCCATGCTAAAGGAAATACAGGATACAAGTTGTCCTCCAAGCTCCGCCTGTGATTTAACTCTTCACATCAATCAAGTATAAGAAGTGTAGTAGCCACTTCCAGGCGTGTCGTGAATATTAACGTAATGTTAATAAACCACATTGTTCCCTTGAATGGGAGGAGCTAAAAGGTGATGCATTGTTTATAATAGTCCTGGTATTCAACATGTTTATAGAAACACACATTAAATATTTGCTAAAAAAAAATCAGTTATTTAACCTGACAATCTTTTTCTCCCTCAGAGATTTAGAAATAAAAGTTCCTAGATTTTTGGCAGCCTTGATCTTTTAAAAAGAAAAAAACGGAAACAACAACAACGTTTACAGCCCTATGAACTCCTTTATTTTTTCTAATAAAGCAAGTTTAGAGAGTTAGGTTTGCACAGCAAAGCAAAGACATGCTACCTACTGGAGGTGCCTGATGGTTTATTTATTTTCTAACTTTCAGAGTATCTCCTCTATGAAAGTGATGCAGTTTCAGGGCACAGGGAAGAAAGCTACCCCCATTTCTCTGCCACCTGTAGAACACTATGACCTGACTCCTAGTCCTGATGTGCCTCTCGCTATCATGAAACGAAAGCTGATGGCTACCAATGACATGTATGAGGCTAAGAAGATTGCTGCAGAGATGAAAACACACCTGGAGGTAAGCAAAGAAAACCAAAACTAAACAAAAAGCAAAAAACAAAAAAGCCACCACACTACATGTCAGGTCAGATTTACGTCCATGATAAGCAATGCCAGAAGTCACACCCCAGAAGCAATGGAGTTTTTTTTTTTTTTTTCTCCAGTTTTAGCAATTTGTAACAAAATTACTCTTCAGAATGGTAACCTCTAGCTGATGGTTTACTCTTCCTTAAAATTCAGGGGTTGTTCCCTGAGGCATGTTAAGTAGTGATTATCAAGACAGATGTAAGTAAATGTAAAAGTCAACCTTGCAGCTTTTCTTGCCAGGAAATTGTTGGGAGGAGTTATTCTTTGGTATTAGAGAAACTCTTGTCAAAGTAGAAGTGAAGTCTCCTAAATCAAATAGCTCCTGCAAAAGTGTAGCCAGTATTGGTACTGTCTCATGGCAGAACACCAGAAGGAGGATGAGTTATTTTGTGCACCAGGAGTCTCTCCATCTGCCTAGCTTTCACTTGTGTGTTAAGAGACAGGTCCAAAAGATTGTGCCAAAAATAAGAGGCAAAATTGCATCCCTTAAAGATCCCAAGAGTTGAGGGCCACGAGGGGTTTAAAGAGAAATTTAATTCAAAGTCTTCAAATTAGGGTTCAGAAAAAGCATGTTTTAAAGTTCTTCTTGTTTTACGTTCAGGCTAAAGAGTTTATCCAGGAATCCATGCGGAAGATCGTTACCTTAATAACAGGATCAAAAGAACAGACCAACCAAATTCTGTCAGACAGATTGACCATCAGCAATTATGACTGCTACCAGTCAGCGGTGAACCACTTCAAAGCTCATTGCTTCAACTGGCACTTTCCCTTGGTAAGTCAAGTATTAGATATAACTGGATACACATACTGGTAAAACAAACAGTAGTCATAAGCAGGTCTGCAAAATCAGCTTTTCTTAAAAAGCTAGCTTGGGGGCAGTCTTACAGCTTAGTTTTGGAGAAAAGGTGAGTAATGTTTTTGGAAGCAGGAAACTGCTTCCACCACACTTGTAGATGAAGATTAGTAAAAATATCTTTAGTAAAAAGCAAACAAAATACTCCATATTTTTACTGGTTAGAGCTATCCCTTCAGAAACTTCTTCCCCAGAAATCCCAATATTAAACAAGTCATGCTGTATTTCTGCTTAAAGCATCTCTACTAGTAAAACAGAAACACAGCACCACCACTCTGAATTCATAGTACATTCAGATTTCTGTGTTATGATTGCATGTTGCATGGTTCCTTGCAGCAGCCTAGCTGATACTACCATGGTATTGTTGAACTCCCAAGAGCAACTTTCTGTTTTAGGGGTTTTATTACTTTCTATTCTTCCTGGGATTCCAGCTGAGGACCAAATCCTGTTGTGCTAGGTACTGTTTAGCCAAGAATAACAGAGGTCAGTTTCTGTTCTGGAAAACCCAATCCTGATGTCAGGCAAAGTAACCTAAGCAGACAGGTAGGATGAATCAACAGTAAAATTGATTGATTTTAGCAGAAAGCAATGGCATTATCTGCCAGTTGAACAAGACATAAGTACTATTTGCAAATGAAAAGCAGATGCGATCTCCCACATGGAGCTTCTAATCAGCCAGGCTATTAGGAGGCCACATAGCTCTGTTAAAATTTTAGTTCCTCTTTAGTGTTGGGGGAGGGAGATTTTTTTGTTTGTTGGGTTATTTGGTGGTTTTTTTTGTTGTTGTTTTGTTTTGTTTTTTTTTTTTGGTTTTTTTTGAATGTAATTGGATAGATAGGTAGGCCCTACCTAAGGGGTTATGTGTAGCAACAGCTGAATTTACCTAATGAAGTTCAAAGAACAAAGTACACTGAAGAAAAGTCCATTTTGCCTACTACTGGATTATCAAGAACAGCAAATAAGTGCCTTGAAGGTTAATAGCATCTCTAAAGTACTTCCACAACTTAGTTTGCATAAACAATAACTGCTCTTCATCCTTGAAATTATTAACAATGTTTATTTCAGTACGAGTATGCACTGAGACAGCTGTATGCCTTGGTCAATGTTTGTGAAGGAGGATACCCCATTGACAGGTAAGGAGGTTCCCAGGTACTGTGTAGATTTGTCTGTGGCTAAAAAGAAGCAGAAGCTAATAGGATGATGAAGCCTCACGCTACAAGCTTCTCACTTGTTATCCTCTGTTGATCATTCTGTTAATAAAGTTCTGACTCTGAAGCTATGAATGCTAATTTTGGAAAACACATCATTGTTATTCCCTCCCACTCATAAGCACCCAGTTCCCCAGTAAGCTTTTAATTTCCTTGTTGAAAACCCTCAGGTGAAATTAAAACCAGTCGGAGGATCCCACTGTACAGCATAACTTCAAAATAGCATGACTGATTGGTTTTACAAGATATGGGTGTTGCCCTGTAACTTCTGTATAATGTCACACTGAAAGAGTTGGGAATTACTGTATTTTCTCCTCTGCCCCCTCAGCTGCTGACTCGGAAGACCACAGCACTTCTGGGTCCTCATCTGTGAGCATGTAGCAGGAAAACAGGAAAATAAGGGTCGAGGCTGAAGTGCTGTGGTAGTGGCAGGGGAAGTGTGGTGTTGAAATTCTGACTCAGGAGGGTGTAGTTCACAGGAGAGGATGGGAACCTTGTGAGTCACGCAAGCAGAAGACAAGGGAGGGAGGAAATCAGAGAGGTAGGGAATGGGAGGGAGGACTGATAGTTTAGGCAGAGTGAACAGGCTACCCAGAAGGTGAGGAGCTGCTTTGCCTACTCCTGGTGGCATCCCACTACAGTCAGTTTGGGAAACAGTTTGAGAAGAGAGCTTGGAAAGTTTCTCATTGTTATTGTTCTCTGTTGCAGAATATGCTTGGCCATGGATCAAGTGTGCCGTGGGTATTGATGGAAACAGCAGTCTGTAGTGTAACCTTTACTGCAAGTGATAACTTTTCATAACTGTAATAATCCAGACTTTACATGCATGCAACATGAAGAGAGTCAGCCACTGTACTGGAACTGTGCTGGGAGCTGAGGCACCTGACCACAAGCAATACAGCACTTGCCAGCGCTCTCTCCCATGTCCCCACCTGCCAGCAGCCTGGTGGTTTGACAGAGCCATTTTGTTGGACCATATGGAGCTTTCAGGATGGATGATTTATTTTGAAGTGTAATGCTCTAAGAATCTCTGGAGGAGCACTACAAGCTACCAACAGTGATTTGAAACCTATGCTAAATTTAAACATTGACTCAAATTCTGGAAAAAAATTATACTATTGCTAAGCATTATCTTATTATTGTTCTTTTTAATGATGTTAATGAATTCATTACAGTGACTAATTTACAGATTGGTTGAAGAGTGAAGAAACCAAAGTTTGTTCTTTAAGCTTTAACTCCTTAACAGTTTAAAGAAGTGAATTGCATTCAAGAACTATCAGATGTTAACAGCAGAGTTCAACTGTTAACAGTAAAAGCTTTTTGGGTAGAAAGCACTGTTTCCCAAAGAAAAACCACAAGTATCTAATGCTGTAAATTTATCACCAGTATGCTATAATTAAATGTATTTACACACAAATGTGTGGGAAGGATTTGTCTGTGAATAAAATAAAGTTGACAGTTTCATCAACCTATGGGGCAGTACAGCGTTAGACATCTCATTTCTTGAAAATGAATGAGAAGTGATTCTTTTTGTGACACTGCATTAAAAGGTTATTTAACCCCTGTAAAGCTTTTATAAGACAGATCACTTCAAACAAAACACAATCAAAAACAAAAACCCCAAATCACATTTGAAGGCAGCACTCCTTAGAGGTAACTCAGTAAGTGACAAGCAGAGGAACAAATTAGAAATTACAAGGTGCTTCAAAATAGTTTTAGGTTGTCTGTACCTTTTTACATGTGGAGGCAGGATACAGAAATGCTTCAGGAATCTTTCCAGAGTGCGGTAAAAGATGCAAAATCACCTCATCTTCATGGAAAAAGAACAAGCTTTGGGTAAAACTAAATCAGTATTTGCAAGATGGTGAGAATTGTAGGTAGCTCCACTCAGAGGAGCTGAGGGGGAAAGGAAAATGAAGCTGAAGTTACATTTATATAAAGAAGAGCCAGATAAAGCCAAGACTATTAGCACTTTCAGCTGTCTACTGAGTAGGTAAACAAGAGCCCAATTAGTGTCAGAATGGATGGGACAGGGTAAAAATTATGTGGAGTTCAGCTTTACTGAATGAAGAAATTAAAGTTTATGCCTTAAGGGTTGTTGAAAGTTTGGATACTTGCTTTTTTTTTTTTTTTTTTTTTTTTGAGTAGCTTGTTTCTTTTCAGTTGTAAAACTTAAAATGGACAGAGATCTAAAAATAAGAGGTTATTAAATTCTTGAATGCCCAAATGTGTTGCAGGTGTTCCCCTGAAGGCAGAAGGAAGGGCTGGCCACACAGGAGAGCTTTCAGGCAGTCTGGCTGCTGTCACAAAAGAGTGTACCAAGAATCCCCAATCACTTTGAAAGAACAGGAAAAATGACTCCTTTAGAGCCATGTTTAAATACATATATTACGCATCTTTGCTTTAGAGTTGTTCTCTACCCTAGAAAATCTAGCCTGCTTCTC
This sequence comes from Anseranas semipalmata, assembly GCA_013399115.1. Taxonomy (NCBI): domain Eukaryota; kingdom Metazoa; phylum Chordata; class Aves; order Anseriformes; family Anseranatidae; genus Anseranas; species Anseranas semipalmata. The sequence continues at coordinate 558,249 of VXAA01006107.1, forward strand.
AGGCGCTTGGCGTCATCCACCCATCCTTTTTCTTCACCTTTTTGAAATACTCATTTCCTTCTAAAATATTCAAAAGGGGCTTTTTCTTTGTGATTTTCATGTCTAGAATGAAAAAAAAAAAAAAAAAGGTCCCCCAGGTTCTTCACAAATAACATCACTCTACTGCCAAGAGTTTCTGCTATACTAAGTAGACCTCAACAAGTAATTGTCAGATGAAAAATCAACTGCTAGCACACACTTTTGTTCTCATACATTACTGGCAGCCAGGTGGCCCTTGCACGTCACTAACAGCACATACCCTGGCTCTCTCCTGCGGACCCTAGGAGCTATGAGGATGCAAAGCTGAAATATGCAAGTGTGGGATTTTCTTCTATCCATTTTCCTCCTGCAAAACTGATTTCCAGGCATTCACCTTCCTAAAATTTGTTCCCTGGGGCATTGCTACCCCTTCCCTTAGAGCTACACTGAAATGAAAGAGGCAATCTCCTGAAGATCCCACTGCAACCTCTTGGATTCAGCAGGTTCTTCTCCGCACACCACAAAAAATCACTAAGGTGCTATTGAACTGCCAGTTTGTATCCAGAGACCCATTGCCTTTGCAGTCGCACAGGAAACAACTCCACAGAGTGAAAAAACCCACAACCTTCACCTACACTGATCAATAAATTTATTTTAAGGTCTCCAAATAGCATCACATTGGCCTAATGCCTGTATGGCAGGCTGTTTATTTTGGGATGGTGGTAGAACCTGATTAGAAAATGATCTAAGGATTGTGCAAGGTCAGTCTCACGCCAGAGTAGCTTGTGGCGCATTGTGCAAGCACAAACACCCTCACTCTTCCTTCAGGCATGCAGTTGCTCAGGCTACAGTTCCTAGAATGCTGGGATGCAAGAAAACTTCTACAGAATAAGTAAAACTGCAGATTTCCCAGCAAGTTGTCATCACCAACCAGAACAGGGCAAAAGTAAGGCTGTGTTGTCCAGAAAATTTTTTCCTGAGCAGAATAGCTGCATTTGGCCTTGACCCTGGGATGTCTTCTGCACCAGCCAGCTCTTCCTTCCCTCCTCGTTGTTGTTAGATGCTAGAAACAGTCCTCAACCCTTTTCCCAGTCGTTCTGTGCCAAACCACACAGCACCTCTCAGCCTTCCCTTGGCGAGGACCTGGAGGGCATCAGCAGCCTCCATGGTATATTGTGTACTGACAAGATGTGATGCAAATTTACACAGATGCAGTTTTTTTCGGAGCTCATGTAACTGCCCCTACTTCTCCACTAATGATAAAGTAAATGGCAGTCCACGTGGAGTTGGAGATGATGATCTTTTTAATGGATTCCAGCAGGTTAGTATTATTTTAGCTTTGCCTGAACCATGTCTCTTGGCGGGATGGCTTACGGTGAGCGCCAAACGGCTGTGCTCAGTCTCTGTCCCCCGTGAAAAGGTCTGGAGGAGCAGGAAAGGGAAAGGAACATCCCATGTTCAGAGCGTGAAGTCCTGACCAAGCAGTACTTCACACATAGACACACGGGCAATTCTGACTGACACTGCCGCCTTCCTAGGGATACGATACCCCAGAAGAGATGGGGGACAACAGAAATACTACGTATCACTCCATGCAGGCCAGTGTCCTGCTATAGCAGCATCCATCCAAGGAGGTAATCTGGTGGGACAGTCAGGGTCTTCATACCAGCTGAGGATGAGGAAAACGTTTTTCACAACGCACGTGGTTGAAATGCTGGAGCAGGGCCCCTGAGAGGCTGTGCAATCTCCAGCCCTGAAGCCCTGTAGCATGAAAAGGACAAGGCCCTGCGCAACCCTGCGGGAGCCCTGCTTTCGGCAGGGTTTGGACTGGAGACCTCCAGGAGACTCTGCTAGCCTGAATCACTCCAGGAGCTGATGGAAAATAGACAGTCCCACCCTGGGTTTCAAAGTACAGGTTGGTGGCTGGTGCGTGCTGATGCCCAAAGCTGCTGAATTCAGAAGGAAAATTGCCTCTGGTTTCAATGACCTGCCAGTGTAATTATTTCAGTGAATTATTGACAGATTGTTTCATGGGGCATAAAGGGACATTAAGCCAGCTCTGTGCACACAGTGGCCACTTGGGCTTTTAATGTTTTTCTCTTTAAATAGGTTGCTGGGTTCAGCAGGCCTCTCTCTCACACTAGGATCCTTTGCTTGCACGTAAATGAGTGATCATTGCACAACCTTTCTGTGGAAATGAGTGTTTGAGGAGGCCTTGGCCGGATTACACAACCCTACTTGGTCAAAGTCTCCTGAAATACTTGTCTGATGATGGCTCATGTGAGGACCAGGGCATGAGTCACAGCGTGACCATCTTGACTAACCAGGGGAGGCTACAGATCACCAGACTGCACTGCTTCCTCTTCACCTGGTCTGCAGCATGAGGACTGCAAAGCAAATGGACAAAATCCCATGGAGTGTTTAAAAATGATCATTTCGTTCCCACGTTTGACATTGCTCACCAGCTGAAATGTCAGATACCATCCCAAAGCGGCGCAGGATCCCAAGTACCAGCATGCAGAGGGAGGGACACGCTGACCTTCTCCAGCAGTCTCCATGCTGGGGACTCAGGTCTTTCCCACAGTCACCAAAACAACAGCATGTTTGTCCAGACAAGCTACTTCTGCATGACTCCTGTGCAAGCAGAGCCTGATTCCCACCACAGAGCTGCAAGCCCAGAGGTGGCAGCGGTCTCTGTCCTGGAGCTGCTGATCCTCCAGGATCTCTCCACTCAGGCCATTTCCCAGCTTGCATCCCCTGACAAGGGACGGCTGTGGCAGGGCTCTGGAGGAGCCAGATCTCTCCTCTACCACATGGGTATATGCTTAGCGAAGTCTTTGCTGGTGGTTTATACCATGTGGGCAACAGGCTGGGTGCCCCGTGGCCTCCGAGAGCCCCCCTCAGCTCTGAACCCCGGCACAGGAATTTCCTTCCAGGCAGCTTGCTGCCAGGCGTGGTAACTCGCATTAAAGTGACTAATCCCCCTGAGTTCAGGGGAGGGGGGAGAATTCATGGAAACCTTTGCAAATCAAATCAGACCTTTGTAGCTGTAATGCCAGTAATGAAATTTTTGCATGTACAATTTGAGAACCCTTTTAAAAGCCTGATTTGTCTTTTCTTTTTCTTCCTCCACAGCAATTCAGCTGGTACTCCTTGCATTTTGAAAGCAGTGACCTCCAGGTCTGATTCTGGGACTAGATTTTGGTATATTTTAGTCTGAGCCTGTTTGGCTCCCGGTGTTTTAGCACTGGCAGGGTTCCCACATGCTGCGCTGGCCAGCCGTGTAATCCACGGTGTCCCCTTGCCCTGGGGCCAGCAGCTGACTCAGCCTTGCCAGAGCTCTTCACTGCATAACTCTGTTGCTCGACCCTGTCTGGTGCAAAGTCCAGTTGCTCCCCAGAAATATCCAGCAGAAGATCAGTCCTAGCTTCCTTCCTTGCATGTTTCTACTTTAGCCTCATCCTCATCAGGTTATTTTAGGCTCATCAACTGTGAATGTTACAGTGTAAAGATAACCCGATCAGGCCAAGGTCTTTGGCAGACCTGTACATCTTTGCTCCTGGGACTTAAATAACTTGTAGCAGAGGACAGCGAGAGAGGCACACAGCATAAATCATGATTTGCTATAATCTCATTCTGTCCTGGGTGATTTGTGCATCTTCATGCTTTGCATGCAAGCTTTTGTATGGGTTTAGTGCCCAGCTGTGCCCTGTGAAAACCAGATGTTGCTCTAGGTCAGGACTAATGCCACCATCACTCACACCCCACCTTTTAGCTCCTGTTCTTCTATGCATTGGGTAAGTGTGTAGCTGCTTGTGACACCGGGTTCTCAGCCCCACCATGCGCAGACCCGGCCCGGTGCAATACCCAAGGGTGGGTGGTGGGAGGTGAGGTGGGGACATGGCTGGGAGTCTTACCAAGGGGGCTGCAGGTGGGCCAGAGATCTAGTCCCAGCCCTGGTTTAGTGGGAAGGGAGGTGAGAGGTGGGGGTGGTCACCTTTGGGAGAGTGGGTGCAAAGGTGGAGGATTTGGGGGGGTGAGAAGGTAGGTTTGAGGAAAAAAAATGGGTTGTAAGTGATGCTGCCCAGAGGTCAGGCCCTTCTGCTGCCACCAGGGGCAGCCCCAGCCCTGGGCACCAGGCACCCCCCTGGAGATGGAGCTGGTCAAGTCCAGGCTGGGCCATGGGCCTGCAGGTGGGCCTGGCTTAGCAGGGCCCACGGCTGGGCAGGGCCCATGGCCGGGCAGGGCTGGGCTGCAGGGAGCTGGAGGCTGGCCCTGCTGCAGCCTTGCTGGGCAGGGGCTGATGGCCCCGGGGGGATGTGGGTCTGGGGGCAGCCCAAGCTCCCAGCAGCAGAAGGCTGCCCTGCCAGAGGCTGGTGGCAGCACGAGGGGCTCAGCAACGGCACCCTGCAGGTGGGCAGCCCAGAGGCATGGTGCGGGTGCCGACAGCCGCACTTGGGTAGAAATAACCAGATAGTAGTGACTGTGGAGTGAGCTCCTGGCCGGTGTCATGCACTGTAAGCTCTGCATGTGGTGGCCTCAAAACCAAGACTGCTGTTATTCACTGTTCCTCATTCTTGGTTGTCATTCCTTTCCAACGACATGGGCACACAGCCCAAACTGGCAGATGCACAGCACTGGTCTGGCATCTTGACGTACATTTGGCCAGCGCACAGCTAGGGCATGTAGACGTGGACATTTCAAGCCCCAGAGACTGAGAACATGATCAGCCATTTTCCCTTTGGAGGTTCAGGCGTAAGGCACAGCGTGTTGGGATGGGAGGAAACAACAGCAGCTTTGAGCTAAACCCACAGTAAAACACGCCCTTCTTTCTAATCAGAGCTTTGCTAGGCCTGATCCCGTGTTTGTCTCGCTGCAGTGGAGGCTGCTTGCCTCCCACATACAAACAAGCCAGCCTCTTGCATCGGCAGTGGGACTCTTGCCTGAAGGAAGGCACCCAGAAGACAAGGATCTGTCTCGCAATTACAGCTCCCACTGCCATTAAAAATTGTTTTCAAGTTTCATGAAATGCATTTTTGCACTGTTTCACTTTATTCTGTGGGAATTCAGGTTGTGGGGACATTTAAGTTTGTAGTGACTGAATGACTGAAAGCAGAGGTAGAAAGGAGAATTAGCAAGTTCTGTCTGCAACAGCCTGATTTTATTAAAGTAATAACCTTGTGGGACCTGCAGATATGAAAACACTAGAGAAAATGACATCTAGCTAAAAAAGGACCGGTATTTTATTCTTGCTTTTTCACTTTCAAATTTTAATCTAGTTTTCTATATTGGGAGAATTATTAAATTCTTTACAAATGCTTATTTTAAAACAATTGCACCATACCACACATAGAAATAAATATACAATTATCCAGACACTATTGTGCAACCAATGTGATTAAAACTGCTGTACATGTAAAATTGATGGTGAAGACTTTCAATCTTTAAGAAAAATACATTGATGAAAATGCCTATGCCACCTGATTTTAGTGACAAACAGATGGCAGAAAATGTTTTCTTAGTGAATGTGCAGGATCCTCTTGCATGGTCTGTAATTATGTGGATTTCAAAGGCAATTACATGTTGTAGATAGCAAGACAGAGGTGGAGTTCTGCTACAGGTGGCAATCCTACGCCACCAAATACATCAGCCAAGACTCAGTTTATTCAAACTGTGTGAACAGATGTTACATGGCGTAAATGCAGTCTTATCTCCAAACGGCACTGAGGTGTGTGCAGACCTTTCACAGGCCTTGTGCACAGAGGTGATTCACACCTGCCATAATTTATTATGGAGTAAATGTCTGCTTTTCCACAAGATCTCTGGGTTCATTCTCCTCTGTCCACTTACATTCTGTGACAACAGCTGGTTGCCAGCAGGAGGTTCTGAGGTTTGATACTTCAAGTTTTCCAAAGGATGAATGTTCTCCTGAATGCTCCTTTTTTTTATTTGCAGAAATATGCAAATGAGCTTTGCTGAGAAATGCCCTGTATTCAGACAGCATCTACAATTAGCACATCTGCCCTGTGTCGAAGGCTAAGCTCCAGAGACCTTCTAAGGTCTGCAGATACCAGAGGAACTCATGAAATAAACTATCCAGCCCTTCCAGGATGATAGCAAACTCAACAAAAGAGCAGCACAGCCCTTAGGAAAAGTCAGAGTCTTTGACAATTGGAACTGGTGTTTTTTTATGATCTATTGGTTTATAAATAAAATGGAAATCTTTCTTGGTTTCACTCTTCAGCAGTGAGGCTTTGATATGGTGAGGGAGGGCATCTTTGTCCAGTTGCAGCCACTGGTCATCAACATAAACAAAAAGTCCATAGTCTTTGGGATGGGAGACTTCAAACTTTTCAGCACACTGCTGGCTCAGCTGCTCAGCTGTGGTGTCGTTCCGGGAGGCAAGTGTCCTTGACTGAGCACCAATCTCCAGAAAGGCAATGGAGATGAAATCCTGAAGAGAAATATGAGGATAGATCTTGCAGTTAACACAATGATTTTAGGACCAAAGGAGGCAAAATTCAGCCCTAAATCTCTAGCTACCTAGAGCTTCTAAACGCTCCCAAATATCCTCCAGTCATCCTCCAATGCCCTAATTTTTTGTCCTCTGAAGAACAAGCTCTGAATCAGTGAATACCTAAACTAACAAACGCTTAACCAAATAATTAGTTCCATAAAGACACATGATTAAAAGTCAATTGGTATGTTCAGCCTGGAAAAGAGGAGGCTGAGGGGAGACCTCATTGCGGTCTACAGCTTCCTCACAAGGGGGAGTGGAGGGGCAGGCGCCAACCTATTCTCTTTAGTGACCAGTGATAGGACCCGAGGGAATGGTGTCAAGCTGCAACAGGGGAGGTTCAGGCTGGATATCAGGAAAAGGTTCTTCACTGAGAGGGTTGTCGCACAGTGGAACAGGCTCCCCAGGGACGTAGTCACAGCACCAAACCTATCGGAGTTTAAGAAGCGCTTGGACTGTGCTCTTAGTCATATGGTCTGAATTTTTGGGCAGACCTGTGTCGTGCCAGGAGTTGGACTCGATGATCCTTATGGGTCCCTTCCAACTCAGGATATTCTATTATTCTATGATTCTATGATTCTATAAATGAAAGGGTTTTTTTTTTTCTGTTTTTGGTGAGTAACTTTAGTGTGCAGTCTGCAGCAGTTCCTTTTCCCATCTCTCTACAGTTCCTGAAGAAACAGGATGCAAATAAATAACAGACCAGAATAACAAGCCAAAAACCTCAGAGTCCTGGCCTGAAAACCCTGCATCTCACAGAAACAAGAAAGGACTGGTTTTGTGGTGACTCTTGTAACTCCACTGTCACCTAAGCAGCAACTTGAAAAAATGTCCTCCAAACTTCCTTTCCTCAGTAAGGAAACAGCAGAAGAAGTTGTGCTGAGAAGGCTGATTTACTTGTATCCTGTTTCAGGCAGTAACGACAGCCAGGATGACTTTCCTCTTGCGGAACTTATGAGGAACAGAATCTACAAAGCCTTTGGCCAGGGAAGTACCTGTGTATTTAATTTGTATCTTTGAAGTTCAAAAAATTCCCAGCCATTTCTGTCAGGAAATAGCTAGGTTCCCCAGAAGAAGTGAGAAAGCTGAGGACTCTCAGACTGTTTAAATCCTACAGATTTGCCAAATATTTGGACTATGGGCTTCCAAACTGCATTTATAGGGCATCACTGCAGATGTGTAAGGCAGTCATTGGGGTGTGCAGGGGCACGCTGAACATACCAACAAGCTAGTTACCTCTGCCAGGATGGGCTCACATGCCTGTGATATTTTCCATCATTCAGAGGAATGGAAAACAGCCCTTGTGCTGCTGGAAGCTGTGGGAATCTTCTGGGGGAAATGTGGCATTTGCTTGCCCAGCTATTATGCTCCATGCTAGGTAGTTGCTATGAACTACTGTCAGAGCAGCACTTGGGGATGGATGCATAATTGATGTGTCCCATCCACCATCCATATGCCTGAGATCATCAGGGACAGTTTTGACTGCAGTATGGAAAGCATATTAAACCCTGTGCTTCGACAGGGCTATTTGGACCATGTCTCCCACTCAGGACTTTCACCTCGGTGTTCACAATGTTCAGTTTTGCCCTGTGAAGGCTTTGCAGAACCTGAGACATGGACTTTGCTGCCTCCCTGTGGGTGAAAATTTGATCACAGGACACGGGGCTGGCAGGGCACCCCAGCTGCTTGCTCCTGCCTCCAAGCCCCACCATGGCTGGAGGAGCACAGCACCCATACTACTGGTGCATGGGGACATCTTCACTAGGCCACGCACAGTGTGGACTTCACAGCTAACCAGTCTTTGCTGTGTCTGCCCCACTGCTGGACAGGAGAAGACAGGCTTTGGAAGATGCTTGTCTGACCAGCCCTTGGGATGTCTCTGGTCCTCCCACAGCTTTATGACACCTGTAGCCTGCTCACATCTCTTCAGCTTAGCCCCTGACTTCCCCAGGCCCTAAGGGCCATGGAGAAGATGGGCCTCCCCATTGCGGTTCTCCACATGTGAAGGTTCTCACACATACTTCTTGAGAATGAGCAATGAAATCACTCTACAGTCATATTTAAAATGATTTAGTTATGAGAGTACTTCAAGACTTCAGAATGCATTCTGTATGTAATATGTGTTTCAAATGATGATGATGATGACTGTTATTATTATTTTAAGATTTGGAAATCTTGCACAGTACGTACTCTCTTTTTAATAGTGATTGGTGTTGATTTTGTCTTTAAATAATTATCATATTTAAAATGAATAACGAGAGATTTAAATTCTCATTTAAAATGAGAACGAGCATGTTCACCTTCCAGGCTTTTTGCCTGAGAAGTAACACCAGCTACCTGCACTGATGAGCGGGAAGCCCGGGCCTTGTTCAGTGTCCTCCGTCGTTCCCAGCGGTGAATGGAGTCCTGCACCTCCATGCTCAGCTGCCGAGTTACGGTGATTTTGTCATAGTTCTTGATGTGCTCCAGGGCCCCATAGGTGGTGGTTAAATAATAGGAGCCTGCAAAAGCAGAAGGTTTTGCATGAGCATCACACCTGTGCCCATGTGGAGACACTGTCTAACGCTTGCACGGCTTGTGCCTCGCTGCAGGGAGTGCAGGTTTCTGGTGTTAGCACAAGAGAAACAAGACCTAATGACCATTGTGTCCTCCACCCCATTCTGCTTCACAGCAATGTCAGCTGCCCAGGCTCCTGAGGTTGTAGATGCCCTAGGAGGCACCATAGACTGAAGGCAAGCTACTACAAAAGCTGCTTTCACAAACCCAAACAACCACCTTTGACCACAGGTGGTTTATCCTCTGGGGCATGTCCATCTTTTTGAGGTATTCAACAGGGCCAGTGCAAGAGGTCTGTAATGTGGGCTCCTGGGCAGTCCCCATAATGCAAGAAAATAATAACAATTACAGTATACTCTGTAGGAAAGGCACAAGGCCTGCATTTATTGCCTAACTTCAGCTATCTTGCTGAAACGTTTAGAGCCCAGGTTCCCTGTGGGGTCAGCACTGTTGAGGGAGGTCTCAGACCTGCAAGGACAAGTCACCCTCTACTCCCTCCATGTCTGTTGACTGGACAGGGAACCCTGATGTCTGACTGAGACAAATTCCTGGATTCTTTAAAGTTAGGTGGGATAAATCTTAGGAAATTAGAGAAACAAGGGATGAAGCAGTAAAAGCCCACAGACAGTACTTTTTCCTCAAAAACTTCCTGACTGCCATGGTGTTGGCTGAAACAGGTAATAAATACCAACTGCAGCAGCCGGGGAAGGAGCTGGGCCGTGGTAAGACCAGGCTTCATCAACAGGGCTGAAGATAAGCCCTGACAGGAGGACAGAGGAGGCTGCTGCTGTGGTTGCAGAGCAGCCCCGTGTCTCTGAACAAGGGAAGGAGTCAGCCTGGAGAGCTGCTGGAGCAGCAGCACGAGGGGACATGTTTCCTGGGCCTCTAGGAGAGAGCACACCTGGCCCCAGTGGGACGAGGGGACAGGCCACGGCGGTGCCACTGTCACCTGCGAGCCCCATGCCGGACCAGGCCCACCACCCCGGCCTCTCTGCACCCTCCTGCCTCTTCTCCCCTCACGTCGGCTGCCGGGAACACAAGGAAAACCAGGAACTGCCCGTGAGCTGGGTGGTGCTCTCAGGATTTAATGTTTCATAAGAACAGCAGCTGCCTCTAGGTGGCGCTTCCACATCACCCAAACCTCCTGCGTGCCCGCCTCGGGGCTGTGGCACTTCCTCCGGCTTTGGCGAGCTCCACAGCCATTGCAGTTGGTTGCATAAGTGGTGGCTGAGGCAGCATTTTGTTTAAGAGCAGTATTTTCTGAGCACCATTACATATTAGCCTAAGAGAGACAAAGACACCGTCCTTTGACTTGCCATACTCGGGTGGATCCAACGAAGAATATCCCACAAGTCTAAGGACTTGTCATAAGGACAGTCATAAGGACTGCACACACTGAAAAGACTGCATTTTTTTTTTTTTTTTTTTTTCCCCCCCATCTCCCACAAGCACTCCTGAGAACAGGCTAGCAAGCCTGCAGGTGCCACTTTCCCCTTCTTAAATATAGCTACTACCCTTCCTCATCGTTCATTCAGTATTTCTCCTGGTTTGGCAGACTCAGGGGTGCCCGTGATCAGACTGGCAACCTGGTGCTTCCCTTCCATCAGAATACGGAGAATCTTTCAGTCCCCCCAACACGAATTCTTTACCTTTTTTTTTTTTTTTTTTTTTTTTTTTTTTTTTTAAAAATTAATTTTGCTTTCCCTTTGCAGCATCTTTATTTCTACACATCCATTCCCCATCACCCGTCCTTGCTTTTGCCCCAGTAGTCACCATCACTGTTGATATTAAAATTCATTCAAAGTAAATTTTTAATTTGGAGGCCAGATTTAAATGGTTTTATGTATTGGTCAGACTTAATTTCACAGTTTCCTCACTCCTGCTTTCCTTTTATTTTTCTTTTATATCTGTGCCTGAATCACCTTTTGTCATTTAACGTTGAAAGTTACAAATCAAGTTGACTTTTGACAGTTCCCATTTTAGCCCTGTACTTTGCGATCTCTGAGCTGTCTTCATTAAGCCATTCTTTTTTTTCCATTCCTTGTATCTGCAGTTACTCTGAGTATCCTTTCTGAAGTGGTTACTCAGCCAATGTGATCTGGAACTTCCCTACAGAATTTTTTCCACTTCATCTGGAGTATACATTTCACATACACTTTGTGTCTTTGATTTGAAAGAACTTCCACCCAGCTTTGCCTTTGATACCCTGAGCTCTTCAGTCCAGCTGACTTCAGCAACCAGCTCAGTAGTGTGCCCTTTTGAAATGAAGAACCTGTGGGCAGTATAGTTACCAAAAACAGCTTAGTTATGTCAGCAAAATGTTATGCTTAGGCTAACATTTTTTCCGCTAACAATTTTTTTCAGCTGGAACTTCAGCGTGTGCAGAAATCCCTGACTAATACAATTGTACTGCTACTGTTCTTTCTGTTAGTACTTACTTTTGCTCACTTTTTTTTGATCACTTTTTTTTTTTGCTCACTTTTTGCTCACTTTTGCTTACTTTTGCTTATCCATGCTGGATAGACATGCTTCAGCTACAGACTTACACCTTCATTTAATATAAATAAAATCAGTCTGCTGTTGTTCATCTAGGACTCCTTTCTACAACTTCAGTACTTATCAAAACAAATTCTAAAACTAAACCCATTTTATTAGTTTAGTGACTACTTTGTGAAAAATGATCTAATTCAGAGTGTATAACCCTGTCACGACTCATAGGATTTGCTTCCTAAGCTGTATTTAAGAAGCTAAAGGCCCCCAGTTCCCTGGAATATTTACCCCTCTAATAGCAGAGCTCTTTATTCACATCCAAAACCAATATTCTTCTCTAACCCTACTTTCCTTTTTCTGCCTTGCTGTGATATTCAGCCAGAGAACACTGTCAAAGGGTCACTCTACTCATATAAGGCACAAGAATGATGTACGGCCCTAGGCACATAATGCAGTTTAAGAACTGTTCTCGTTTTTTTTTTTTTTGTTCAGAGGAGTAAATGAAAGTTGCACAATGGATTGCAGCAGTGTAGTTTTAGGCAAAGACCCTCTGACTTTTCAGCCTTTCAGCCAAGGAACGCTAGATGTCCCTGTTTAGGTTACTAATCCAGCAACTCAGATCTCATTTGTGCTGGGCCCCTGCTTTTCTCGTTGGTGTCTGAGGTCACTGCACTGCTAAAAAGAGCTGAAGTGTTTAACAGTCATTTTAAAACCTCAGATTTGAAAAGTTTGGCCAAAGCTTATCCACAAAACCTAGTCAGAGTCTTGCTACCCTACCTTCAGAAACACTAAAGTGAGGTAAATAATAATTTCCAAAGAGAATATCCAAGGAGCAAACACTGTACTCTACCTTCACCTAGCTGAAGAGCAGGGTCCATGAGCTCCATCATATACTCCACATTCAGAAGGACTTCACTCAGGTTGCTGCGGGCCAGCACATACATGAGCACGGGGAGGAAGTCATCTGCACCATATGGCTTCCCTGAGCAAAGACAAACACAAAGTGGTCCCAATAAACTCACCACAAAGACACAACAGTGATAGCTTCTCCCACATGTCTTTTATAGACTTTAGCTTAAGTCACCTGAAGAGTTAAAGATCAAAAGTACCAGCAAAGGAAAAATACTGAATAAAGGAAAGTTAGTTCACTTGAAAACATAAGTAAAGTTGCTTCACCCCCTCCCCCCCAAAAAAAAACATTTTTAGTTGGCCCCATTTCAATCATTCTTAGTTAACTAGAGAAAGAATGACTTAAACTTTATGGATTGCAGACATGGGACAGATCCTTGAAGAGCACAAAGGCTGAATACTGCCAGTTTGGCCCTCTGATTTGACGCTGCCATCAAGAGTGCAATTCAGGTTTGCAATATTGGCAGCAAAGATGTATACATGCATTAGGAGTATTTATTTATTCTCTTAGCTTTGCTCTATGTGTTGGACTGAAGAGTAAAAAAAAAAAGAATTCGAGACAGCAGAAGAATTCGAGACAGACAAAAGAATTCGAGACAGCAATTCGGGACAGCAGTCCCTTTGTGTTTATGTTCCTTCAGAAGGCAAAATCCTCACTACATGTTCCTAACTAAGAGTCTCCCAAGAGTTAGGACCTAAGAGAAAATAGCTTTCCAGCCACAGTGTCTCACTGGGAAAACAAAAATCCCTTCACATTGACTTAGACTAGTTTTTGGAGTTGATGTTCAGATGGTGTTACAGGAACAGATCTTCATGGGCTCAAGATTTCCTGTGCTTAAAACAACAAAGTCAACAAAGTGATCTTATATGTAATCTGTAAAAGCTCTTTGGGATCTCTGAGGACAAAAAAGCATACACGTTAATAGTTATCATTATAAATAATTACTACTTAAAATGGAATCCAAACAGAATCTTCACCACATGAACTGCAAAGAACATGAGTACAACTTTTCTTATTTGAAAGATGCTTTCACATAAATATGAATATAATGCTTTCATTTTCTACCAACACATCACAAATTCATCATGGACAACGTGTAATACCAAGCCGCTTAACAGGCCTATCTTCCCAACACTCAGGGTTGACGATTCTTCTTACCCTAACCTCAGACTGCTTTCATTCTGAATGTTCTCCCTCAGACTGCGGGCAATTTCCCTCATCTGATGTGTTGGTTTCACCAGTTTAGAACTGGCCAGGTGTGTCTCACTTGGGAATTGTTTGCCTCATTTCAAAGAATAAAAGCAACTCTTGACATAACTACGGTGAAGTTATGCTTTGGCCATTTTTGACCCATAGTCCACATGCCCTTCCCTGGTGGGGAATAAATTCCTATTTCTCAAATGTTCCCACTGACTTATTTCAAATCTTTGCCATGAGTCAGCTTTCCTTTTTTGTCATTCATAGCTGACACAGATTCTCTACTGGCAAAGAAAGATATTCTTTTGAAGCCTCAAATAAACATGAGCTTAGCCCCTGATTTAAAAAAAAAAAAAAAAAAAGTGTGGCTTTAAAATAAACCCGTTAATATATCTAGTGAACAGAAAGTTGATCCAGTTAAAACAAAGTGTTGGAGGATGACAGATTCTCAGATCTGTAATTCAATCTGTTTCTAACAGAGTCTGCACATGCCACAACAGAGACAATTTATCTAATGAAAGCTGGATTAACACTTTCAGTTCTGTTTGCTCTGTTATGGCTGTCTTTAGTTAAACGACACAGCCCTTGGTCTTCACCCAAACTATAAAAGCACTCTACTGTTTCATTAACATCTGGATGGACATTTTGTTTGCCTGTTGTTGCCTTGGCTTATGTCTCTGCGAAAGCTTCAGCTCAGTGAAGGGTCCAATTCATTACTGTCATATATATTAATGTTAAAGAAGCAGCTTAGTATTACAGCTATTTAGTACTGTGTAGCAAAAAAAAAAAAAGATGACTCAACTGGGACATGAAAGCATAGCAGAAAAACTGCACTGAGAAAAGCCCTGTTTTCCTTTTGACCTGAGTAAATCAGATGCCAACAGAGTTAATTCTGTATAGACATAGTGTAAAGGAAGATGAAATACCAAAGAGTTTGCTGGGCTCATTTTTTCCCTGCTTTAAATACTTTTTCTTTCTGATGTAGTAGTTACTGATGAGTGGCATGGATTTGGTGCTCCTGATTTCTGGAAAGCCAAGAGATTTTCAGTGCAGTATCCATAGCAGAATTTTATCTTCCCTACCATTTCTTCTCCATGACCAATCCGTGCTGTGTCTACTAGGGCATCCAAGGAAGTTGTCAGTTCACAGCATGGATTCCTATCTACTGGGAAAAATAATCTGCTTTTTTTTTTTTTTAAAGTCACTGAAAGAGATAAACAACCAGCCAGCAGACTGGTTATCAACCAATGCAGAGTGAAAACTGCATCTTGGAATTGAACAATTTGGTGTCGCCAGCCACCAACTTTTAGTGTCAACTGAAATGAAAGTTAGAGAAACTAAAAATAGTTGTATTTACAAGGAGGCACTGAGTCCATTATTTTTCACTGCTTTTATAAGCTGATTTAGCTGCTCTGCCCACCAGCCCTTGTTATAACCCTTTCTTGACTTTAAGATTTCATAGAAATATTATTGGAGTCCCAGCTGTTTATAAGGCTTAAATATAAAAATGTGATATACAGTTCTTTTTTGATTAATAAACTCAGAATAGGGATGTCTGACTGCAATAATAAAAAGAATACGATTTCCCCATATGCTGCATGTTTATAACCTGCATAAATTACTAGACTCTATTTTAATCCGCTTGTGGGAATACGAAGCCTGCTTCTTAAATACGTATGTCTGTAGCTAAAGCTGAAGTCAGCAGAACATGTAGGTGTCAACAAGAGAGAAGCAGAGCTAGTCATCCAGGATGTAGCTCTGACTCCGTGTGTTGCCACAAACTTCTAGCGTTGCCTTGGGCAGGTCACGCAGGTACTGTGCCTTCTCCTTGAAGCTGTCCCAATGGCTTCCTGCCACTGACTGCATATGGAGCCAAGGCTGGGTGCCCGAGAGGGCAGGGCTGAACCTCTCCTTGCTCTCCTGGCCTCGGATGTCACCATGGACCCAGGGAAGAGCTGGGACATGTACAGCAGGCAGAGTGAGGACAGCCCTGAGATGCCCTGTATCTCAGTCCCTCTATGGGGACAAGAGGTGCTGCCAGCAGCTCAGATCTGACCAGAAGCTGCAGCAGGGCTGCTGCCTCCTCAGCTCCGTGTTCAGTCTGGGTCAGAGCCAAGTCCCCAGCCCTGCACATCTATCTCAGTCTGTGGTTTCTCACAGAGAGGTAGGTTTGCAGCTGACAGAGTTAAGCCTAGCCCTGACCCTGACAGTGGTCTCAGTGGCACTGGGACTGAGCTTGCTTGTTCAAGGTGGTGTTGTCCTGCTCCAGATATGACTTGCTTGCTTTATTTCCCCATCTTTCCTGCAGGATCAGGAAACATTTATTTCATAAATATCTATAAGAAGCTTAAAATAAGCCTTCTCTTCTGCCACAAACCCATCCTATTATGTTTATAGCAAAGCAAGTACAACATCAGCTCCTGGCTGGGATGCAGCGCTTGAATGGAATGGGTATTAATTAAATACGTGATTTAAAGCTACTGGAATTCTGCCCAAGCCTCCATAAAGAAATTACAGCCTGTTTCAGCACATTCATGTATTTCTTCTCCCTCCATGGGTATTCTGACAAGCAGGAGACAGTGATGATGCTCTGCATCTTGCTCTAGTATTTTACAGCCACTGGAATGACGTCTAGCAACAGCTGTCCAGGAAATATGAATTTTAGCCTCAGTTTATAGCTGGGAAACCTAATTACAGAAAGGTTAACTGGGATTTGTCCAAGATCATAAGAAAAGATTGTGACCATCTTTCTACTCACTAGCATTTAACTGTCTCTTGTTCATCTCATACTACTTCAGCAAGGTTTGATTTGTGGTTCAGTTGAATTAAGAGAGCTAATACATGCAGACTGCATGAATCCATTTCAAAAACATATGTTTTACAGATCACAGAAATTCATTCCCCTTGAAAAATTTGAATGGGCTTTTTAATTCAAATGTAGCAATTGCACTAGCCAGAAGAAAGGTATAATCTCTAGTCCATCAACCTTCATTAATAGTAAATTAAATAGAAATATCCTTTTGCTAAAGATAACAAAGCAAAATTGTTATGTATAGCTTTATATTCCTTCTCAGAAGTGAGGTGTGATAGTGAGCAGTGCAGTGGGATTGCTCTGACTTAAAGAGCTTCTAGCATTGGTGCAATGTTGACTGAGGCCACTTTCCTTTGCACAGGCTCGGCTATCACACTGAAAACTCACTGCTTCATGTCCATGCCTTTGTCAACTGCAGAGCCATATAGGAGCATATCAGGGCAGCCCATATCCACCTGCTCAGTTCCACAGAGGATGACAAACTTCATCCTAAAATCTAGGGAACAGAAAGATTCCAGTGGAGTATATATATATATTCTATCTATCCTCTTCTTCCAAAAGAAGACTATGTATTAACCATGCAAAACTATGCAATGGAAATTATAAAATCGGATATTATAGGGCCAGTCACCGAGCCAACACCACTCCAGTACAGAACAGTTTTTGACTAAATAGTCCAGCTCTCTGTGCTGTTCAAAGATACTCCAACGATGAAACTTCACAACCTTAGGTAGTCCACAAGTAAAGAAAGTTGCAGTAAGAAAATTGTTCCTCTTCTCATTCATTTAGAATCCCCTTATATAGCAGTCTCGCTATCTTTCAAGGTTCCAGCTTATGCTTAGAGCTTTTCTGTGTCTGATCTTCCTTGCTCACACTCTGACCAAGCTTGGCTTGTTTGACTCACCTAGTGTTTCTTCATAAACTGATGCCTAAGCTCCTCTATTTTTGCTTTTCCATCAGTTCTCTTCTGCAGAGCAGCAGCTCCCAGGTAGCACAAGGCTGGGAGCTCTACTCTCACCACCGCCAGTACACACCACACATACTACAAATTTGCATCTTACTGTCACTCCACAAGTATCACTTGTGTTTTTGATATAGTGAAAGGCAGAGATTCTCATTCTACTCCTACCATACAATACCCCTTTGACATTTTGCCTGAGGAAAGGTATTTCTGGAAGATAAACAATAAGCAGCTTTTTCTACGTATGATTACAGTGCTTCTATATACACGACATATGCGCTCAACTCTGTGGTTACTGGAGCATGCCTTCCAAATGTTGGAGCAGTTAGATTGCTGGAAGCTTACATTGCCCTCTGAGTCCTGCCTTTTACTCTTCCTAGTGCACAGAGCAAAAAATGCCAGCCAGTTTGCAAAGGGGATCCAAACTCTCCTTCTTCTATTTTTTTGATGTATATTATTCTTCCTAACTACTCCTAGTATTTTTAGCAGGCAGGTTACATATCTTCAAATTGTAGGTTGCATTCTTGGAGGCATATGCTGCAGTTATTTCAGTTTGCATAAAACTTGGAAAAGCTATCATAATTGTCCCTTTGGGAGGATTCACTTACTAATACCACCGCCTACACTGTACATGTGAACATCTGAACCAGTACCCCTAAACTCCTTTTATAGCCAGTGATGAACTAATAATCAATATCGTCAGTGGAGTTTGCCATGAGTCATTTCACCCTAAAACAGACACCTACATCTAAACCAGATGAATCAACCGAACTCTATCAACTTAAGTCCCCATTGTCTATAATGAGAAGCTAGACGTGATACCCATCTGTGGCCACCTACAGCTAGATATAGCTGTAGATGAGTCCTGCTTCAACATACATCTACATCTTGTAGTTGTACTCAGAGGTCTGTTAGGAGAAAGGTGTTTTGACAATGACTGTGAACTTGCCTTCCTGATTCTTGTGATGAATCAGATCCACAAGCTGATTGCCTACAACTTGAGGGGGAAATGTTAGTTTATACCCGCTGAGAATTTGACCCATTCCTCTTATAGTCTAAGTTTCTAAGATTAATTGCCGCAGCCAACTTATCAGACAGATTTTGTCATGTAATATAAATTGCAACCTTCTATTAAAACTCTGACAACCAAACCAGAGAACTCCTCCCTTCTCAAAACAGCAGGCTAAACATGGAGTCAATCGAGGCTGACTTTAAAGTTTCGTAACTCTTGCAACAGTACAAAGACAGACACTACCACAGGGTCAGATGTTTCTGACTGAGCCTATTCCTAGTTTTAAAGTACCTATCAGGACACCTTGGCTGAACCTCGACTGCTGTACATGGGCCCCAGTATGCTGAAAAACTTATGTTTTCATGGGAGCTGAAAAAAAAAAGGTGTTTGATTTGGTATTTTGCTTTTCTTTGAGATATGAAACCATATTCTCAGGTTAGACTGTTTTCTACAGTCAACCTAAAGTGGATAAAGACCTGGCCTGGACTTCCAAATTGCAAATCAAACCAGACAACATAAGTAGTTATCATGTTATTGAACAGATAATTTTTCTGACAGAGGTAGACTGATTTTGGTCCTGTGGCAGAGGGAATGATCAGTTTTGTGTTCCATATGCTCTGACCTTGGAAGAGGGGGGAACTCACTAATTCAGCAGTGAGTAAAAGGAAGTAAAAGAAGAACAGACAATTGCACAGGAAGCAGAGCATGGCCTCTACTCTTCCGGTGCAAAGAGCAGTGCACTGCCCTGGGGCTGCCTGAAAGCAAAAGGGGCCCTGGGCTGCTGCTTTCAAGGCGGGCAGAGAGCAGAAGGAGAATTCCTACCCGCCGATATCTGGTCTGAGCAGCCCACAGCATACTCTTCCGCACAGCACTGGCTGGGAATCTTCTGTCAGAAAAATATTTCAGCATGCTGAACATTTGTCTTTGCCAGGTGGAAAATCAAAGTAATACTGGTGATCTGGGGTCAGTTCATTTTGGTGAAAAGGTTTCACGCATTTCATTTCTAACCGTGTCTACAGGTTGTCTCACTGAATTTGCCTCTGAGTGCAATGTCAGCCATGACTTAGACTATAGCATTCCTCTGTTCTGGGAGGCTAAATTCATGGGGGTACATTTCCCTAATGCCAGGCCAGTTTTATTCTGTCTGGACCCTGATGTGCAACATTGGTCATATATACTGGGCAGGGAAGTGTATGCACAGGGAAGAATTTGACTTTTGAGCCACATCCCGCTTGCAGCAGTGCTCGACATGAGAAAAGAGCTTGAGATGGCTGAAATGAAGTGCTTCAGTTAGCACAGCAAACCACAATGAAATCGTCTGATTTCATGAATACCAATCTTTTTAATCATTTTGAGTTTTTTGAATTGTTTCTCTGACCCATAATTTCTGTTGCATAAAATGACAAAACAGCATTTCCTGCAACAGAGAAATTCCAACCCCGAGCCAGCTGAGGCATGACAGATATGTAATGTGCCACCAGCATTGGAAGGAGACTGTGTCTCCTATGTGGGTTTTAATGAGGCGTTTGAGTCTTTGATCTACATCAGATTTGCTCTCAAACTTGAAGTAACACAGCTGTTTTAACAAAGTTACAGCAAATTCCCCTACATGTGTGCAAACCTTCTTATACGACGTGAAGGCAGTCAAAGGTCCTATCTGCCCTGCAGCTTAGGCTCAGCCCCAGAGTGGCTTCCTGCTCTGCTGTTAATGTGTCTAGATCAGTTGTTGAACCTTGCTGCACACTGTCCAAGGGAGGACGCCAAGAGGAGGCTCAGAAGAGACACAGTTCCTGTGTGAATATCCCATGGCTGTTGTCAGTGCAAAACAAAGCAGAGCAGCTAAAAGCATCTTTGGAGATTGTAACTTCTTGAACAACCACAGGTCATTGCAAATGAGTATCTGGCTACTCTCCAAATTTATGCATGGCTTGTCATCAGCTCCCCAGTACACAAAAAAATCTCTTAAATGGGCAAGGCAGGCTCCCAGAGGAAGGGGTTTCCCTGTCTATCTGCAAAAATGCATCCTGTCTGCAGGCCAAGGGCTTAACGTGCATTTAGTGGTTGGCCTGAGGCCCAAGTTATACTCAGACTACAGAATTCCACACACCAGAGAAGCTTAGTAGTGGCTCTTGGAGTTTACTGGAGCATCAGGAATTAGTAACAAACAGTACCAGTATTCTGCATCTCCTCTTCAATTTGGGCAAAACTTTGTAAAGGCCAAATCAAGAGACCTTTGCCAAAGACCCATGCCTAGAGTTTACCATTAAACTGCTACAAGATGGGACAGAGCTCTGAGGATTTATAGAGAGCTGCGTGAAGGCTTGTGCAAGACAGACATTACCCATAAAGCACACACTTACAGACATTATCTGATTCTTGGAGTTATGGAGCTTAAAGTTAACTGGGAAACACCTCGTATCTGTTATTACCACAGAGAACTTCACAAAAACTAAGCAGCCCAACCTGAATACAACCTGTGGAGAGCTGATACCAAACACACCAACAATAACAGCTACCTCCAAGGTGGATATTACCACATCGACTGTAACAAAAACCCTGTTCCTGTGGTACCTGGCGAAGGACCAGTGTGCAATATCATTTCATTAGGAGTGCTATACCTGGGTTTCCCTGAGCCATGGAGTCATAGATGAGTTTGCAGGACTTCAGCAAGATGGCGATCTTCTTTTCTGGGGAGTAGGTCTTGTGCATGGTTGTGAACTTGTGAAGGATCTTTTCCAGCACAACAGTTTCAGGCACACTGGTTGTGACGCCTAGGTCAGTGGTAGTTGTGTTTTGTATCACGAGCTGGTTCTCTTTTAGCTGCTGTAAAGATCCATCTTTGTTGTGGATTTCTTTTAAGTAAGAATCGATGGCTTCTTTTAAAGGTTTCAGGACACATTTGTACAAAGCCGACTCAGCGATTACATCTGCATAGAGAAGGGAGAACACAAAAGTCCATGATAAATAATAAACACCAAAGTACAGGTGCCAGTATAACTCCCAGGAGAACACGTGGTTATTCATGCACTATTGCATAGCCATGAGCAGGGAGCAGAAATTGCATCCCAGAAAGTAAGTGTTTCATTACTGGCACCCACCAGAAGCCCTGAAAAGGCTCCAAACCAACGTGAATGCACAGTCTCTGCTGCTGGAGCCATAGGAGAGCTCCTGCTGCCAGCAACCCCAGCCGCCAAGCAGCAGGAAAGGCTGCTCTGGGCAGAGATGAGGAATCTCAGCTAACTGCACTCCTTCTCACAGTCCTGCCCTTGTGGATGCCCTGGTGGGATTCACCTCATGTCCCTTCAGACACCTGTTTGAGATATTTATTTTGGGATGAAATTAATTGCATCCTCAAAGTGCCCCTTTCTCCATGCTGACCGAAAAGGGGCTGTAGCCACCAGCTCAGAGGCAGGCACCAACATCTGGTCAGAAGCCTCTCACCCTTCCTGCTCATGTGACTCTAATTTACTGATATTTCAGTCAATTCTTACGCCACCTGTGGATGAGGAAGTTGTTTGTGTGGGCTGAGCATTTGCTTAATATCCAGCAGGAGACAAAAGGAACTGTGAAAGACTGTGAGAAAGTGTCTTTTGTCTGTTGTCCAACTCACAGAAACCAGTGGCAGAGCTAGCAGGACTGCAAGGATCATTTGTCACCCCTGCACTGTGGCAAAAGGTCACAGCCAAGAGAGTCCATCTGCTCAGCCAGTGAGGAGTGAAAGAGAAAGCAGTAACATTAAGGGATACAAAGTGCAAGTATTTTAAAGACTCCAGAAAAACAGCCTGAGGCAGGCGGGATTTAGATGGTAAACCTTCCATGGTGGGAATCCCTGTGCTCCACAGGAGGAGACAGTCATCTCCTAGGCTGACTGGGCCATATCGTCCTGCTCAGGAACTGCAAGTGAGCAGGGCTCGATCTAACCAATTCTGGGTGAAGGTGGAGTAATCCTTGCACGCACACAGCTCTACCAAGCAGAACAAGGACACTTCTTCTTTCTGCCTCCTCTCCACCTTCCCTGAGCAAGACTCATAACGCGCTTCCTGTGCTGACAGCCCCTCTGCCTCTGAGAAAGGGGTTACTGGGAGAAAACTCTGTGAGGCGCGTGAGAAGTGAAACTGGAGCTCCCCTCTCTGAGCTACGTCAAGGGGCGGGCAGCAGGTCTGCTCTGCCGGGGAGGCTGCAGGGTTGTCTGAAGCCTTTGCTGGGTGAGCAAGAGGTCAGCAGGGGCTGCTGAGACAGGCAGCTGGGCATGCCTGGGTCACCACTGGGCCAGGCCCCACCTAATTCTGGAGCTGCAGGATCGCTTGGACACCCTGGTGGCTCCTGTCGTTGGCCATGTTCTGTGATGGGGGCCTTCCAGATCCCAGCTTGCTCTGAGACAACTTAGGGATCTCATTAGCAGTTCTACGTTGGTTCTCAGGTCCTCAGCAAGCAGTTTTAAGTCAAAAGAGTGTGTGAGTGTGTGCATACACGTTTTTTTCTGGCTGTACTGCTTTGACTGGGATAAAGATCCTGCAGCCCTTTGTATAATCCCTCATTAACACACATAAACTTAGGCCAGTCCATTTATATTTTTTTTTTTAGCAAGGAGGGAAATGGCACATTACTCCTCACAGCAGATTGAAATTTAAACCCTCAAACTGCCAAAAAGATTATTTTTCCTCTCCAAAGGCAAATCATTTCTGTAGCAGAGAGATGTGAATGCTGCATTTTTGGGGCCACCAGTGGTCTTGCAGCAGGCAGCATTTCCATGCCTCTGGGCTGAGGCACACAGACCGACCTGGATCTGGTAATTCCTCCAACCTGCCACACAAAATCATTGCAGTCTTGTCCCCCCTTGTCAGGCAGTGACTGGCCCCCGAGCTGGCTGCCACATGCAGGGAGCTCTCCCTCCTCTCTGCAGGGCGTGGCGAAGGGGACGTGGAAAGCTGGGGGGAACAGAGCTGTTCAGGGGCTTGGCCTTTTGTGCTTGCAGTGAACACAGCTCTGTGTGTGTGTGACTATACCTATCTACATGTATGCATATTTTAATGCATGTATATGAATATATACATACACATATGTCTCTCACACACACAAACACACACCTCATCTGTTTAAACTCATCTTCTTAAAACATTCAGAATGGGATTTTCCCCCTCATTGGACTCCTGGTTTTTAGAGGTGCTCCTCCAAATGTTGGCAACCACAGAGTAGACTTCAGTTCAAACCCCTCAGCTTCTGGGAGATGGCTTATCATTTCTGTAACGCAGAACCTGTGTCTGCACAACCCTGTCTCCCTCCTCACCTTCCCAAATCCTGCCCAAGGATGAGTAAAGCACAAACAAACACCTACCCAACTGTTCCTCGGTGTAGGAGGCTGGGTCTATCAGAGATTTCAACTCAGTGCTCTGCACTAAGTAACTCTTTAGCTGCGTCATCATCATCCGGATTTCTTGTAGCATCTCTGTGCTGGAGCTCTGCTTTGCCATCATCTCCAAACTGTACACTCTGTAGTCCCGCACCAGGTTGCCAAAGTATGAATCCTTGTCCTGTGCCAGCTCCACTATCTTCTTCTGCAGCTTTCTATCGCTAGACAAAAAGACTGTGAAGACGTTGGACAGGCTGACAAAGGACAGCCTGTTCTTGGCCTTGTCCAAGATCATGGAGCGTGTCTTCTTACCAGATGAACTACCCGCCATCTCCAGGTCATCCTCGGTGCTGCTGGTGGAGTAGGAGTCTGGCTCAGATGCCGATGCCTGAGCTACAGCGCTGCCTCCCAGGCCCTCCAGAGACAAGTGTGAACCTTTCAGTTCAGCCGAGTTCACAGACTTGCGACCATGTCCCGGTTCAGTCTCGGTGTTTGTGCAAGCGGCACCACCTGCTACTGGTGCCGAGCCGCCCGTGCATTGAACCCGCACCACGGGTGCAGCCAGCTCCACCACCGTTCTCTGCTTTGACTGGCAGGAGCTGGGGACCCTCGGTACTTGGGAAAGCCTCTTCCTTCTCGGCGGTGGGATAGGAGGTGACTTTCCTTTCTCAATGGCATTTCTTCGTATCTCAGGCATGTGCTCCTTCTTCTCCGCAGGTTCGGGCTTTGTCTCCTGAAACTGCGACACAGCCCTTTCAGGAACCTCCCCGGGCATTTCTACAGCCTTTCTGCACAGCAGCCCTTTATCTCTGCCCTCTGGACTCGTGTCTTGTTTTCCTTCTCCCTGTTCCCCTTTCAGCGTTTCACAACTTCCAGGCTTACCCACGCAGCTCTCCTCCGAGGTCCTCTCACAGAGCCGTCTCCGCGGGGGGACGGCTGGCTGGGAGCCCTTCTTGGGGCTCACTGCCGAGGGCTCCTTGTGTGAGCAGCTCTGCTTCCCTTCTTCTTCCTCACCGTCACCGCCCTCAATTTTCATTTCCTTGATGCTCTTTCCCAGTGGCTGAAGAAGCAGCTGGTTTTCCTCACAGGCCGTCATGGGATCCCGCGGGAGCTTCAGAGAAGATTTCTGACCGTGAGCATGAGAAGGGGGCGGTGGGGGGGGGCGACGGGGAGACCTGCTTTCAGCGAGCGTGGTGGCAGGGGGCAGATCGGCGCTCACAGCATGGCTTTTAGGAGGAGGTACATCTGGAGGAAAAGGATTACTGCACTCTTCTATAAAAATAGGATTCACGAACCACAGCCTGTCATTTCCTATTGACAGCTCAATTTCACATGAGCAGTGGTTTGTGCTACTTGCAAAACACTGGGTAGATCTTAAACTGTCTGCCTGCGCAGTGCTGAAAGCAGAGTCTTTTGCAGGGTGGGATAACCCCTGTCCTCTTGTTCCGCGGTTTAAGGAGGAATCCCAGAAGTCTGTCAAAAAAAGAAAAAAAAAAAAAGAAAAAATGAAAAAAAGAGGATTGAAAAAACTCCCTGAGAGAATTTTAGCTGCTAACTTTATGTGGAAGTCTTACTTTTTGTTAAAAGAAATGGTACACTTCTTTCACACCTCTGCACAAAACAGTGTGAAGAAAGGGTTGCTTGTTTTGTGTGCATGAGATGCTTCAAACCAAGAGAAAATTGCAGAAGATTCACCAGAAAACTATTATTTGCCAATTTTAGGAAGCTCCTCTGGTGAGAGATATTACTGCTGTGCAGCCTGTGCAGTGTGAGTAGGAAGGTACAAGTAAGAAATAATAATGTTTGAGAAAAACATTCTGTGGCTTGTTCAGTGATCACTGCCCTCAAAATGCAAAGGTAGGTGGGTGGGTGAAGACCCCAGGCAAGTGTTGTTTCCCTCTTGCTAACTGTGAGAAGATGTGGGGCTGGGACATACAGCCTGGACCCAACACATGCCAGGAGCACCGGACTCGTCAGATGAAGACGACTCCACTCCACAGTGAGCTCATGTGGCAGAGTCTGATCCTGCTTTGCAATACAACCCATCCAGAAACATATGACTTTATATTACTTCCACAGATTAAATTTATCATTAACTTATACAGCTCTGGTTGACCATTATCCACAGCCATGCCCAGTCTGTGTTTTGCACCTTGCCTTGAGACTGCCTGCAGGCAGGTGTGAAAGAGGAAAGATGGTGCAAAAGACTGTGTGTACATGAGGGCTTTATACAGAAGGACTACAGAGAAGTTAAGTATGTCAGTGCCATCAGCTGTGACTGGGAAAGGAAGATGATTCAGATGCAAGAAGTCATTTCTACGTCACAAACCTGTTATTAGGATTTGTCTTTCAATAAATTGTTGTAAAAAAAAAAAAACAAAGAGTTTGTGTGTATTCTGAATGATTTCAGTACATTATTAAACTTCTTTCCTTTCCCCAGAGATGTGTTTTCAAACCTGCTTGCCTTACTGGTTTGATTGCTTTTAATCACCCCTAGAGCTACTAATTCAGAGTCCACTACTAGAAACATCAGGAGACAGAAGATCCTGCAACCTCCGTGTGTTCTGCCCAAAGAAAAAGATAAAAACCTCTGAGGGTATTCCCTGGGTGAGGACTGCGTAGATGCCTATGCATTTAGGGACAAGGGGAAGATGGGAAATCCTGGAAACACGGAGATGCAGATAACTAAATTAAACTGTTCCAGCATGCTTGGTGTCAAGCCTGCAGCTGCCTGGCTGCAAAAACATCAC
This sequence comes from Anseranas semipalmata, assembly GCA_013399115.1. Taxonomy (NCBI): domain Eukaryota; kingdom Metazoa; phylum Chordata; class Aves; order Anseriformes; family Anseranatidae; genus Anseranas; species Anseranas semipalmata. The sequence goes on from VXAA01006107.1 coordinate 584,822, forward strand.
TTGCCAAGCCCAGAAGGGGATGGATGGGGGTGCACGTGCATGGGGTGGCCTCAGTGCCCAGCACGCAGCCTTGGGGCCACAGTGCAGCTCTCGGGACTCTGCCTTCAGCTGAGCCTGGATAGGGCCCCGCTCTCCTGTTGGCTGCACCAGCACAGCCCCCAGCCCTTCATGGGGAAGGGGGTGTGGGGCTGGGCTGGCCACAGCTCTGGGCAGGCTCCGCCTGCGCCTCCCCCTAAAAACCAGCACCCTAGAAAAGCCTGGAGGGACTCCCAGGTAGAAAGGCTAAAACAGAGCCAAGAAACTCTTTAACTAAAGCCAGAACAGAACTGTGGAGCAAAACACGTTCAGATAAAATCTCTCCACTGCATCGTCAAAGACAGGCCACTTCTCCCAAATGTGGTCCCCAGTGCAGACACGACTCTTGGTGGCTTCCTCCTTGCAGCCAACTCCACGCAGTCGCTGACAAAGCCGTCTCTCTTCTGCTGCCACCACGACCCTGCCCCACGCAGCCTCTGCCTCTCCCCCTCGGTGCCTCCCTCTGCCAGCAACGTCACCCCCTGGGGCACCGCCAGCCACCCCCACACCAGCACCGTCCCCCACGACCAGCGGGAATGCAGGCAGGGCAGGACGGGCGGCTGAATCCCAGCCGCCTCCGCTCCCTCTGACCAGGCATTGATACAGAACAGCCTGGTCAGCTGCAGGCACAAGTGAATTAAAGACTGCACCTGCCATTAGAGACAGAGATAGGGGACCCACAACCAAGTGAAGAATGTGTCCACAAGTCACTAAAACAGTGGAAGGTCATGTGCAGTGTCGGACCTGGAGCAGAAAGGCTCCTGCACGACTGCCATGTTAGGGTGGTGAAGGGCCTTTGATTTTATTTGGGTCAGTTTACCCACTGTAACCCATCAGCCATCTTTCTGTACTACACTAGCAAGCCAGTTATTCTGTGTCCACTGCCCTTCGCTTGCTCAGATACTGCAAATTCTGAAAAGCCCTCTGAAGCCCTGATGCTTAAAGTCAAGCCCTTGGACACCTTCCATATCACGTGCTGGCCTAAAAGCATGCCGTACTTGCTGTGACTGTCCCTGGAAGGCAGCAGACTGGCTGTGGCTCAGTTTCCCTGGGCTGAAAAATGGAGATGATAACAGCATCTCTTATAAAGCATCTTGTAGTCTAAGGATGCAAAAAGCTTTGTAAGCGTTACATACCATCCCTTCCCTTCCATTTCTATCAGGATGAAATTGTTGATTTAGCCCTTTGCAACCTAGGCTAGTATCCACGGCTAATTTGACTTTATGAGCATGTCACCATGTTTTCTTAGGGAGGCTGAGGTTAGCACAGCTTTATTCTTTGATTTCCTACCATGAGAGGGAGGACAATAAAGAAGCTTAAAATAAAAGTGTTGCGAGGAACAGCAGCAGTCTTGACAACAGAATTCAGTAGCAGCTGTGCAGATGCAACAGCACATATGGCATCGTGCTGCCAAGCCCTTCATGTCTGAAATTGTCTAGGTCATGATTTCCTTTAAATGCTCTAAATCCTCTGGGTATCAGCAAATGCAGGGCAATGGAAGTGAGAATGTAATGCTGCAGAATCTCATGAGCTGAGGAAATGGTGAGTAAACCAATCTACAAAAGGGAAGTTGGTTATTTTTCTCAGTAGTGGGCAAGGATAAAACATTGTGACGAAAATGCAATGCTCCACTCAGTCTGTGAAGGACCAGATGAAGCAGTGGTGGTCTTACCAAGGGCTACACATCTGCTTCACAGAGGGTGCTCCCCAGCTCAGCCACACTGTCTTGTGCAGCAGGAAGGGCAGTCTGATCTCCCATTGCTGTCCTGGTTCTTCCCTTACCTTACACTATGGGAGGGATGATTAAGAAGTTCTTTGAGACTTTGGCACTTGTTTGGAGATACTCTGTGCACTGCGGTCATGCTAATTCTCCTGCTAAGACACCTTCTGTACCAGTGAGATCAGGACTACAGGGCCTGCAGTATATCCTGTTTGACAATACATGTTACAACCAGATCCTCTGTGGAACGATCCAGCTTGCAGGTAGACTTCTTATTTTCATCCCTCACCCTCTTCCCTCCCTCCTACCCCCCGAAAAAAAAAAAAAAAANTAAAAATCTACATACTAGAATTTCACACAATGCTGTGTTTCTTTGGGGAGTGCCACGATGGGCAGCACATATTGTTTGTACCCATGAAATTTTGTTCCAGGAAGTAGCGAACAACACCACTCATTACTTCATCCTGTTTGACTTCACTGAGACAGCATGGCATTCCAAGAAGCTAGCATAATTTCCCAGGAAATCTCTACACAATAGCATTTTTTCTCAGTTGTCAGAAACTTCCCTGGCATACAATGTCCTGTGGCAAACAAACCTCTGGACATCACCACTTTTATGACCACCACAGTACAGGAAGAGAAGAAGACTACAACCAACAGTGCTTTGGTGCTCGTGCTTTAGTTAATCCTTTCTTTCAGAAGTTGCTGGAGACTGTTGCCTGAATCACAACCTTCTCTGCTGGTTCAGATTAGAACTGCACTTCTTACACTTCTTACACTTTGATGCACTTCTTACATTTTAATCCAAAAGTTAACACTTGTTATAATAAAATTGGTAATAAGTTTGCAACTTGTTATCTCAAGTTGCTGATTGGACACCCATATTCAAGAATTGGAACATGTTCAAAATAGAGGATGCTGAGAGTGTTAGAGGCAAACCTGCTGGTCAAATTCAATGAAGCTGGCTGAACTGAAACCAGAGGGGTTTGCCCATCCCTTCTGGGAGGTCTAATACAGAAGATCCAAAAATAGATCCCAAAAGTCCCAGGGTGTTCTTCTGAGTATCTCTAAGTGAGCTAACTCTTCAAATTCCAGCATTGTTTCACTGTTTTCACCAGCTGAGTGAAAACTGAAAAGCAAAGGAACATGAGAGACACTTGCTAACTGTAATAGCCATCTCGAGTGGAGTGCATTTAATACGAAGATATATGAAGGATAGCGCTTTCAGTTAACAGAACTGCATTTCCCAACACTGTAACTTTATACTTCTGATCTAAAATTTGCTCATTTGGTGCTGTCACTAAAAATAACATTCCTTTCTGCATCTTATTATTGTGAGGCAAGAGAACATGCTGGAATGCTACATACTTTTCTACCAACTAGAAATCCAGCAATAGGAAGCAGAAATACTATAATACAAAAATATCACATTTCCATCAGGATTGCCCCTGCACATCAGAAGGGGAGATTGCAAAGGTGCTTTCCTCTTTTCATATACCTCAACTACTTCAAATGTGTGTAAGCTATCCTGAGAGGATGTGCCATGCTTCAGCTGTTGAAATTTATGCCCCAGCTTATACAGTAAGAATGCAGGTACCATGCCCTGCATAGAAGTCCAAGCGGAGGTTTATGTCCAAAAGGGTGGTGTGGCCTTTTTTTAAAGTGTGCTTCCATGAACATAAAGATAACAAATATCTTCTCTCCTGCATTCATGCTTCCTAATCTGTTCTGAACACAATAGCTCCTCTGCTCACAAGTTGCATTATGTCTGTGGAAGGCACCGTGGTTCTCACAAGCCTCAGAGAAACCCTGGGTGCTTTGAGGGACTTACCTATCCCCAGACTAGAGATAATTTCAAGATCTTGAAAGCTACTGGCTTCTAATATTGCTTGTGGTAGCTTCAGGGTGAAGGGCAGCAAATCCCTGTAAAAAAGAAACACAGTGAAAAACTAATGAAAGAATAAACCCCTCAATTGCTAGGAACTCTGTATTTCACCATTGGTTTAGTGATTGAATTGGCTCACGATTTTAGCCCCGTTCTGAGACGTACTGAATGTTGCCAGAGGCCAGAAAAGAATCATGCATATTGTGCTGGCCTGGGTTGCTCTGATTTCACAAGAGACCACCACCACTGTGGTGATGCTTCATGCCTTGCTGCTGGCTTAATCACTCTGCCTTCCTCTGAAAGCAGCAATAATGTCACATCAGAAAGGAAAGGCACCTCCTGAGCAGGAGTGACCCCTGGGTGAAAGGACAGACAGTGGTGAGGTGCGTGGCGCTGAGAAAACACACAGATCCCTCTGCTCTCAGATTTATGACTGGTTTCTAAAAAGGTGCTGCATTTTCACTGAGAAAAGGTGCGCTTTTTCAGAGGGTGGTAGCTGGGTTTCATTGAAACACACCCTATGTCTGAAATAATTTAATGGAGCTCTTGGGCTGGCAGTCAACTGCTTAGGTTTGCCTCTTGCCCAATGACAATTTGCTAAACCTCCTCCTACCTCAATCCTCATTCTAGCAAGGATAGAAAAGCCGGTAATAATAGCCTCTAAAACGCAGCAAGGAACAGGGCAGGGTCAATTTCCACAAATCAAGAAGTTTTAGCACATTACAATTTTCTGCAGCTGCAGGAAATTATTTTAGAAAAAGCTGGCATTGTGAGCAGGTGGTCCTGGCTACACAAGCACACACACCAAAAACGTGCTGGACTGGAGACCTGGGGAGGACCGATCTGTTGAGAGACGAAGGAAGGCAGGAGGTCTGCTTTTGCCTTATTAACAGATACATATTTTACTGATGTACCATGTACGCCATGGGTTACGCATGTTACTGAGCACTCTGTTGTAGCATTATTTGACATTTACAGGTTTGACCCCGGGAATTTTTTCACGGTGGATATCAGGTTTAAAAGAGGAAGTGGGTGCCCACCGGCCTTCTCCTTTCTTTGTTTGTTATTGTTATATGCATGAGTCATTTGTGTCCATTTTTTTGTGTGTAGAAAAGTAAGTCTAAAACCAGGAAACACAAAGACATTACACTAATAGAAAAAAAATGTGATTTCATTTATGGGGCAGGCAGCTTACAGACAAGCCACCAAGTCACCTGTCACCTACAGGTGTAATTTTTGTGATGTAAGGTAATTTAGCCATCTTGGTACAACAGGCCAAACTTTATTTTGGAAAGAGCTTGTGAGGCCTGATAAACTGTTTCCAGCTATTTATACAGGACTATTTACTACAGCCCTGAGAACAGGCCTCTCTGCTCATTATCACAGATTGCTTCTAAAAGCTGCCAGGAAATAGCAGGTCAGTGCCTAAACAGCCTTTTCATTACCTGGCTCTGTCAGAAAAATGACTCCCTACTTACCTTATCTTTTGACAGCGAACTAAGAAATCACCTGAACCTGAATGTATATTTGACATTCAGAAGTAAAAGATATAACAGGAACTAATAGAAGAGCTTTTTTTTTTTTTTTTTTTTTTCCTGGGACTCATTCTCAAACCAGGATCCTTTCTGCAAGAAAGCGGAAGCGAGCAGACTTTTCCCTTCCACAAGCCATTTGACTGGAAATGCCCAGTATTCTTGTATGCTCCCTTGGTAAGGCAAAAGTCTTTTATGTGGGGCTCCGGGTAATTTATGCCTATTCTATAGGGCCTATGCATATGTAAATGACTTTTCATCGACAGGGGTGAGACAGAGCGCGGTCCCTTGGGTACGGGTAGGAGTCCAGCTCCATCAGTGCTGAGCTCAGCTGGCCGCAGAAGCAGGCCCCAAAATAGTGCGAGTATTTTTCTGGGTAAGCTGCAGCACACTGTATCATACCATAGATAGACTGCTCCAGCTGTGTGAGCTAAACAAGTCACTAGCACGACTGCCCTGTAAACATATCCTGAGCCTGCTCTCCTCTCTTAAATGGAAATAACCTCTTTAAGAGTCATCTAAGTCTGTATAATGAGGCCAAAAGTTTACATCCAGCTCAAAGCCAGGCCTGCTAAAGCAGGGACAGGCTAAGCAGGGTGTGTAGCTATTGCTGCAATGTGCTTGGCACAAACACACAGATTAGAGGCTGCAGACACACAGGTTTAATTACACAGCAGGATTCAACAGCTGGTGATCAAACCTTGCTCTAATGAAGAAGATCTCACAGGTCTTCCCCATCTCTGTGCCCACTATGCTTGGTATTTCTACACTGAACAAACATGGAAGGTCTGTTCTTTATCACTTTATTTTATTTTTGGCTAAAGAACTGATTTTTTTTTTCAGGACAACTCTCCTTGAGAGTACCAGTAGAGGTGACTAAGTGCTCTGAGTCTGCCAGCAGGCTGGCCAAGTTGCTGCCAGGTGTGTGCAGATGTTTAAAGGTGCTTTTAGTAAGAGATGGTTAATCCAGGAACCTTCTGCTCCCATACCCTGATAGCCCCTGTCCTCTGCCTCGGTCCTTTCTGTGTGCAGCCCTATGGCCCTTCCTCGGACAAAGCTTCCAGCAAACTCAGGGACAGCCGTGGTTGTGCTGTAGGAAAGGCTTATGGGCAAAGGCAGTCCAGAGGGGCAGCTACCCCAGGAAGGAAGCGACCCCGCTGTGGATGCAATGAATCCAACTCACCTACTGACGCAGTAGAAGGCAACCAGCTTGAAGACATCCTCGAACACAAGGACAGATCCTTCCAGGTACAGGACTGATGGAAAAAAAAAAAAAAAAAAAGACAGTCAGCAACTGTTTTCTTTAAGCTGTATGGTAAGAAAAGCTGGGTGGGTTTGGCTCAGACATCTTGTATTCTGTGATTGCCCAGTCTTCGCATGGAATAATATGAAGAGGCATAAGGAACTGGTTTCAGATGGCCAGGTACAATGTGATTCTTCAGGGAAACACTAGAGAAAAGACATCTCAGCTTGGTGTACTGAAAAGTTAGCTCAAGATGTCGGAGTGTTTTGACAGTAATAGAAACAATGGGGAGAAAAAAAACAGGTCACACCCAAATGGTTCATTACAAGTGTATCTATCTCTAAGGAACTGCAGGTCTGAAATACAGATGGGGCTGTCCTTATGACTCTCCATGCTGCAATCTGTTTGGGGCTGGACAGACAAAGTGCTTTAAAGTTCAGAAATGGAAATTACTCTTTCATTCGATGTGTGTGGGCTCTGCCCTGGGTCACGCAGACAGTGTGAGCACAGCCTATTCCTAGCTCCCCTGTCTTCTCCCTCCCTTTGTGTTATACAGCAACAGCACTTTCCTTTAAGTGGCAAAATACAATCTACAGCATGCTGCAGAGCTCTTCAAGATGACCTCCTTTATAACAGCATGCTATGGCATTGTGCAGCCCAAATCTCTTGTTATTATGGAGGTTTTGGCTGCTGAGCTAGAAAAAAGTTCCCTGGCTGGTGGAGAAAATTTCACATTGACCAATAGCCCAGGGCAGGGAGAAAGTGATGGATCTGTGGGAGAGAAGTGTCCATCTTTGCTTCTGCTTTACATTTGCACAGATTGCCTGTGCGTGTGCGTACCCAGCACACAACCACAAGCAGAGACTGACAGATTTAAGGAAAGCTGTGGAGGTTTCTCAAAGCTGCCTGCTTGCTGGTGGTGGAGAGCTGGAGCACCGGGGCTGCACCGTTCCTGCCCTAGGAGCGTGCCGGGGGCCTGGGGGAGCAGTGCCGGCTCGGACCCACGTCCCGGTGCCGGCAGCCGCTCCGCACTGCCCTCGGCTCTGTTTTCTGGGTCGCACTTTAGCTGTCGGCACCCAGCTCAGCTGTGGTGATTCAGCTTCCTCGCTCTCCATGATTCACAGCCCTGCAAAACCTCTCCAGCTCCTTGCCCTGCCTGGTTATCGGTTCCCCTACCAAGTAAGGCCTTCAGCATCTGCGGGTGGGTAGACATTTGGATGGCTCTCAGCTCCCCTGGCTCCATCCACGGGTGGGTAGAGAGACACTGGCTCCCTTTGTCCCACAAGTGGAGATTCCCACTGGAAGGAAACCCTCAAGCCTCGTCCCTTTTGTTCAGCTTCACAGTTCATTCCCCAAACAAGGCATTTCCTCCTTTTACTTCTCCCTTTGTCCTAGCCCAGGCCCTGCAGGTTGCTATTTTGGGTCGAATACACCAATGTAGGCATTTTTTTTAAAGATGCAAAGACTGCACGATTCTCAGAAGTAGCTCTTAACATCAGTGTGTGTTGGATCAGCACAAACAGATGAACATCAGCATGCACACTCACGCCATACTGCAAACTGGATTTTAAAACATACTTTAAGCAAAACAATCCCTTTCCCTTACATTTCTCTCACCATTGGGAAAAAAGTATCCAGCAAGTTTTTTCTTTTTGCTTAATAAGAATCATGTTTCAGTCAGGGATTTTCATTAAACATCTACCATGAGCAATTTCAATAGTTCAAAATCCATCTGCTTTGCAGCTCTGACACAGGAAACTAAAATAAAGACAAAAAAAAAAAAAAAAAACCAACAAACAGTGCTGTTCCAGAGAATTAACCAAAACCCAAGAGTCTCTGAACTCACTCGAATCTCCAGCAATTAAATAAAGCCCTTTGTGCAGACACCGGTTTTAAGGACATTTTTCTGCGAAGAGCCACATGTTCGCTTTGGCATCCCAAGTTGCAGGTGGATGTAAGAGAGCACGCTGCACCCGTAAATGTTTACAAACCCAAGCAGATTGCTCAGATTTGGACTAACGATTGCTTCTGTGCCAGGAAACTGCCATTTGGGAGCCTGAATTTTAACCAAAAGATTAGTCCGAGCCCCTCAGTGTCAGGAGAGGAGTATCCACACAGAAGTGTCTTGTCACCGCATAGTTACACCTCCTCCCATATATAATTAAATAGCATAAAACACCACAAATCACCAGGCATTATACAGCTCAAGCAGTCTAGGTGCAAAAGAATTTATCGCACAGAGACCCACGGCTCTGCTGGGACATTTTTGGGTGTCCTGCAAACAGGTAAGAGCAGAAAACCGCTGCTTTAGATGGCTCATTACTCAAGGTACCAACACTCTGCCCAAAATCTGTTCTGAATAGTGACAGCATCAAAGCATTGCAAGGACTGGTGCAAGGGCTGCAGCCTGTGCCAGGCTACTGCGGCCACTCGGAGCTCTCCCAGCACAGCACCCGTGGGGAAGCATTGTATCGACTGTGGGGAAGCTCTTCCTGGGGAGAAACCATGATACTTTTTCCTTAACCTGTCTTTTTTTCCAATCACCTGCTGTCTGGCCCCAGCAGGCATCACTGGTAAGTGGTGCTTCTTGACGGCTTTGCTGTCAGGAGGCAGGTGGTGGGTTCAGTGTGGGAATATCTCTTGTGGGAATGGTTGTCATTCGCTTGTGGAGACCGTTAAGTAGCTCCTGCTGCATGTTTCTCATTCTTGGAAAGATGCAAGGGCTCTGCTGACTGCTGGGGACACAGCCTCTCTCCCCCAGCACCATTACGCCCTCAAGGCACCCTGCCTGGAGAAGACAGGCAGGGAGAGGTGCTTTTCTCTGGCCGTGGACATGCTGTGAGAAGCCGGGGATGTTTCACTGACATGAGCACTGCTGCTCAGGGAGGGACCGTGGTGTTGTCACACGTAGGAACTCCTGACTCGTGCTAAAGCTACACACAGACACTTTTCTGCCAGACTGGTGTAATCCTGCTGAAAACTGCAGAGGCAAAATCCACCCTTCTTGGGTTCATGAACTACACCCAGGGCACCTGAAGAGCAAGCAAATCTCTACCTCTCACCAGGTACACAGCAGGATAACAAGAAGATGATGAAAAACAAGAGCAAAAATAGGCTGCATTCTGTGGGCCAGATGTTGTCACAGCATATTGAGTTTTGCCTAATATTTAGAAGCCCACAGAAAAGAAGTCACCTTCAGGAAACAAAAGGGGAAATGTGGATATCAATGGACATTTTTAAGCAGCCTGAAACAAAGATACCAGAATTAATTGTATTTTTTTTTAGGAGTGATGGAAGCATTAATAACATTCATTAGCGGTTCTCTGTTGACTGTGCTCTGTTTCCTGCCCTTTGTGCTACTTGGTAAGTGAGCAGGACATGGCCAGGTTATGAGCTGCTACAAATATTTATGATTTCATCTTTTCTTTCACTTCACCAACGTGCTCTGAAGAGTGTCATCTTTGGGCACTGGCTGGAATCTGTCCTCAAATTTCCTTTTCTCTTTAAAGCTCCCCATCATTTCTCTATCCAGATGCTGATGTTTTTGAGTCGTACTGTCCCTGGGCATTCTGCCTTCCTCTCCTCTTTGATTTTTCCCTGCAGATTTGCATTTGCAAGTCCTGTTGTTCTGGTCACATGGACAAACCACGCCAATTTCCATCTTCCTACTGCTTATGCAGGCTCATGGGACCCAATTACCTCAGCTTCTTCCTCTCTAATGGAGCTGTTAGTCCCATCCACTGTTTTTGATATCTGTGTAATCTTTCGGAGACATCTGAATTCAAAGATATGAATTCCTTATCATACAGCAGTTGTGTTGACATGGGACTACTGAGAATACAACCATCCTCAGAAGTCCAGCCTTGACATGCTTGAGATGCTCTTATCTTTCCAGATTCTGGCATGTTATGGGGTTTGTTATCGTGGGAATGATTCCACTTTTTAATTTCTGATTTAAGATTTAAGATGATAACTCCACAGTCTTTTAACCAGACCTCTCATTGGTGTTCCTCTCCTTTGAAATGTCTTTCGCTTGATACCATGGTTGCCGTGACATTGCTTGCACTGACCTTCAGCAGCAAACAGCACTGGCCAGCTTTACTGCTTGTTCTGCTACCTTCAGCCCTTTACTCGCTATGAATGTGGGATCACTCCAAGGCAGAGGTTACCGACCGTCCTGCTTCCATATGCCAATGTTCCTACACCTCCGAGGGAAGGCGTGAACACAGCCGGTGGCAGGAGCACTTGCACAGGCCCGGCTGTCATACCTGTCATGCTTTACTGAGATATGTAAGGGTGTGATGCAATTACTTCACATCATTGCTCCAGTTCCCTGAGCACAAATCTCCTTCTGGCTCCTGTTCATGCACTAGGCTGGTGGTGGAATTAAGGGAGAGCTTTAGCTAGAGAGAGGAAAATGTAGATTATGTTGGTAGAAGTCCTTATGGTGTGTTCATGATGTCTTCCTGCAACAGTTCTGTTTGCAAGTTCCTTTATCTGCCCCTGACATTGCTTCTTGTATTACCTTTTGATGACTTTTTCAGTGGCACTATATGACCTTCCAGTGCTGTGCTCTTGTAAAACACTGTCAGTGTTTAGCTGTTCTCTTTTCTCAAGGCATTTTCATTTTTTTTTCTGTAATCAGCTACTTCTGCTTCTTCCATTTGATGTCTAAGATGCAGTTTCCTTTTTGTTGCACAGTTCTAGACTGTCTTGGGCAACCCAAGTCTATTTTGTCTTTCTCATCTTTTCTAGTGACTCTTTCACGAAGCTGTTCGTTGTTTCTGGGTTTGGTTTTTTTTTTTTTTTCCTCAACAAGAAAGAGCAGAAACTTCCCTGTTTTGGGCTTCTGACAGTCTTCTGTTGTGCATCCAACTCATGCTTTCTCACAGGATTACAATTGTATGGTTTCCTACAGAGTTTTACCTTTCTGGCCATGACGAAAAAAATCACTGCTGATGGCAGTTTCTGGGAAATTGTAACTAATGAATTATGAAAGTGATAAGGTGTTAATGAGCTTGGGTCTAGACTGCAAGAGAAATCTGCCTTTAAACTATGTTCTTCTAAGATATAATTGTATTAGGCAGAATGAAATTGTGAATATGCAGTGCAAAGAAGAAGGTGCAAAATACAGGCCTTTGCTGTTTGCTTGCACCAGAGTTGAGTGGAGTGGAGGGGACACTTTGCAAAGGGCACAGTTTCCCTGTGCAACATGTGCTAAGAAAAGGGACTGTCCTTACATCTCACAGCCATGGCAGTCTTGGCCACTCCACATGCTTTGTTTCATCCATGCTCACCCAAGCAGATGGGCAGTACCTCGGCGTACACTTAGATTTTGTGCCTTTAGTTCAGCATAAATTTCTGCTGCTGCCAGGACTCATTGCCTCTGCTGCAGGATGCTCGAGTAGAAATGCGTTACAGTCATTTCACTGCTCTGTTTCCTCCTTATTGCGAATAGTATTTCAGCAGGGGTTGAGAGGGTACTTCAAGCTCTCAAGGGTACTTCAAGCACAGCTAACCCTGCCAGAAGAAAAGTGTCACAGCTCCTCAGTGCTCTCCTTGCAAGTATCCATGTGAACAGTCCTGGCAGATCCACGGGCACTACCCATCGATTCAGGGGTTAAGGGCAGAGCACAATCTATCTGGCAAATGGCTGCTGAGATTCAAAGCACTTGTCTTCCTTCTCAGATCCTCAGCCTGTGCTCAAATAAACATCTTAAAGTCTGTGGAAATCCCAGACCTGGTGTGCAATGTTTCTTCAGCCAGAGGCTGGGAAAACCCAGGACTCTTTCCCATGACCAGACAGCAATGTGAGGTTACCTGGAGTACTAGATGTAGCCTTTCAGGGTCTGTTTTCTTGCTGTCATACAGCAGGGACTGGGGGGAAAATGTGGCCTTTCTGAAACATTGATGACTGAGGGGGCTCCCAAGGACACCCAGGGGAGTAGGGTGACACTTTTGATTGGAGTGGTCCCTGCTGTAAGCAGTCGAGCTTTGTGGGATCATTCCTGGAGAAGTCACATCTTCGCAGGTAATTCAGCATCCACCCATACATTACAATGGTAGTACATCACCAGCATGGTGATTCAGATTGTCAGGGCTCAGGGCTGAGAAGTCAAACTGAATATAGATAAATGCAAGTTGTTCTCAGAAGGCAAATTTTCTTAGTAAAACTTTGTGAGGTAAACGAAGCTTTCAGATATATAAAGGGTCTCCCCTGTGCCTCGTGTAACAAGAAATGATGCTATTATTTGAAATTCTGAAACTTTAGTTCTTAGCAGCAATTTCCAGGCTGTATAGATAATCTTGAGAATCAACCCTTCTGTGAAAAACGTATCTTATGGTACACATGTATTTTATCAAGCACCATTTTTTTTTCCATTCACTTTGGAGAAAAGTTAATTTCTCTGGCTCTGAGATACATCACAAAATACTGTAGAGCTGAGGTTAATCATATAGAAAAAGGAAGTTTTCTAAACTTTTTAAGGGAAGTCATCTGGTACCCAGAACCACATTCTGCGTGAGAAACTTCCAGGAAGAGGGGTGAAAGACCACACTTTGCAAAGGTGAGTGAAGAAAGGGACTAGCCCACTCTGAAACGGCAGAAATCACCAGGGCAAGCAATGGACATAAAAAGTGATGCTTCTGTTACCAAGGGCGGCGATCTTGCCTAATTGCCAGCCTCGTTGAAATGGTCTTCTGATTAAAATATTCAGTCGGATAGATTGTATTCTGACTGACTTTGGGGGTCCTACTCAAAGGTCAAAGTAAGGGGTCCTTACCGGCCTCATATTACTTTGAGAACCTCTTATTTACCTCATTTGCAAGCCTAAATTCTTCTTTATTAAGCTCTTTAAAATCTTCATATAGCAAACACTGTCCAAAGGCAACAATTATTTACAGTTTGTTCCAGTTTAGCTACTCAGACAATGGCACTGGTATTATGGGTACAGATTTAGAGTTGCTCTTTTAAAACCAGTAAGCTTTTTGAGTTAATGTTCAAGGTAATAAGCAGAATAGGGTAAAACAATACTGTCCTAGAACAGCACGCATATTCTCTAACTTTCATTACACATAGATTTTGCATTATGCCTTTTGGGAGTGAAAAATAAGGCAAAAAAAAAAAAGTGAGGATTAACAAAGCTAACAAGCTTCTTTCCAACAGGCTTTCCCTACAATCCTATTGGTTTAAAGCCTAAAAATGAAAATGTTTGCATGGAGAGAGGAGAGGTAACTTTTCAGGATGAGTGCTAAAAATTTTTTTAAAAAACAACCGCTATAAGCAACCGGAATGTTTCCAAAACAACTTGTAAACCACACAGAAACCTGGCAGTGTCACATCTTGAAAAAGCAGCTGCACAAGTGTTTTATGTTTAAAATAAGCAGTGTGTCAAAGAGACATAGAACTCAGCTCAAGCAAGTGAGACTTGGTGAGACTTTCTGCTTTCTTTGTGCATGCTTGCATTTAGAATAGAAATGATGAACTTGCACAACAGGTCATAAAATGTGTCCTCATACCATGTTTTACAATATCCCCCGAGCCCTCGGTCACTGTTCTTGCCAAACCAAGACACTGGGCTCCTACTTCAGAGTGGTATCGTGAGTGGGAACTCCTTGAAATGAAATCAGTTTTCAGGGTTAATAATGATGGGGTTAACAGAGAGCTCGTCCTTGCCATGGACAGGCTGACTAACCTTGGGAGAGATGTCTAGGCTAGACGTCCTTAGGAGACTAGAAATCATTCAGTCTCTATCTCCAATCAAACCATGAAAATGGACAGAAAATGATAACGTCTCCTGTGTCCTTCTAAGAGCCCAGGTAGAGGTGGCCTTTGGCCTTGCACTGCCTGTGGAGATACAGCAGAAGGCAAGGACAAAACCGCACACCCTGAGCTGGGGGCCAGGGCTGGGGCCGAGCTGCCCAGTTGTGCCACGCCACGATGCGGACTCGCTTGACATTAGGTTTTTCATCCTGAGAAGCTGTGTAGGTGATGGTACACTTTTCTCGTTAACGAGAAACACACATAAACAGGGGAAATTAGCCCATGCTGAGCCCTGGGTGATGCAGGCAGATTGTTATCTGTGTCTGAGCGAGGCCCATCTGAAGATAACTAGGGTAGCTCTACATCTTCAGAGCTGTAGTGCAGACAAACCATCGGCAGCAACAGGAACCGCTTGAAAAGATAGCACTTGGCAGTCTACTCTCCTTAACGGCAAAGTGCCTACCTCACTGAACAGGAGAAATTTGATTTACTACAGGGAAAACAGGATACTAGCCTGTATGCCCCAAGGCCTCCTTATATGCAATCAAACTGCTTAAAATCTGAAACATAAGGTTAACTACATCTTCAGCCTTTCCAGCTTCCAATGCTAAAAATACACAAACTTTTATTATTCATTGAACAGCTAATCCTTGAAAAAAAAAATAGTCTTGGACAAGTTGTGCTGCTGAAGTGTATGATTTGTTTAATTGGGATGAAATTAGGGAAATCAGCCATTTTTTGGTGAGAGAAGGGATGAGGGAGCTTTTCTCTCAAGGGCTTCGATAACTCTGTTATTACTTTTTCCAGCACATTTCTGCTTTCTGCAGGCTAGCCAGGTCCAGAGCTGACAACAGTCTCTTCCTTTGCCTCAATCACACACTCCATCAAGCAATAATAAAGGGAAACATCCCTCTGAAGTAAACTGGAAAAACTGGCTTCCCTCCCAGTACAGCAGCGGAGTTGCTGTAAAGAACTAAAGGCTAAAGAAGCATTGCCCCCCATGCTGCCCCCGTCCCGCACCCCATGCCTGTGCCGCTTGCTCCTTGATGTCCGCAAGCCGCATGGGGGGAGCACGACAGGGGCAGAGGCGCGCAGGGGCATGGACACACATACCCAGGGATGAGGGACGGTGAAAGCGCTTCTTGTGACAGTGGTGTTGGCACAAAGTTACAGCCTGGACTCACCTGAAAACCTGGCACCTGCCTCTCCTAGGGTCAGTGCCCCTACCTTTTTCCATCTGCTTGTGGTCATGAGACTGCAGTACCCTACTAGTTGCTGGAACTACTAATGTTTTTTCCTTCTCTCTCTATATACATATATACACTAAAATCACATTCTACAGTAAACCTGAAGTTGAAGCTGGTAAATGACCTTCCTGGCCGGTGGACAGGTCTGCAGGGTGGTTCATAAAGTGCTTGCCATTCCAGTCCTCCCTTTGTCTGCTTTATCGCTGGATAGCAGCATGGGGTGTCAAAAAAATATAAATAACTTTAACTTTTCACTCTGTAATGTCAGGTTTAGCCTCTCTTCTATTCAGAGGAAATCAGAGCCATAAATAGCCCTACCCTGCTTTTCATGCCTTAGTTTACAGTATTAAGAATTCTTCTTTCCGGTGTTGAAAGCTGCAGGGTTTCCATTCAAGGAGGCCAACCACTTCGGTTAAAGTGACTATTTGAAGAAGAACTACTGGGAACAGAAGTAACTGAATGTGCTTTCTGATGGACCCTTCTGCCTGCTCTGTGATGAGCCAGAGATTGACTCCAGAGGCTCGACTTGCAAAGGGGATAGGAAGCACATTTACTTTTAGGTTTGCCTGCTCCAACTGAAAAGTCCCTTTAGCACCTGCACAAAACAGCCCAGAAGCCTTTCAGTGCTCTTCGCTCCAGGTCTTAGAGGGTGGGGACTGCTTTTGCTGCAATTCTGAGACATCCCTTCTGAGAAGTGTCGTCTGCCCTGAGCTCGCCTGTGGACTGACTCAGTCTCACTGGTCGGTTCCCTCTCATGGGACCATCAGGCTGGCAGGGATCCCAGGAGGCCTTCTAGCCCAACCCTCTGCTCAAAGCAGGGTCAGCCATGAGATCAGACCTAGTTGCTCAAGGTTTCATCTGGCCATGTCCGGAAAACCTATGGCTGTACTTCCAGTGAAAATCTGCAGGTGCTACCCAAATAAATGGCTTCATCTTAGAAGTCAGTGTCAGGAATACAAGCACACACTTCAGTTCATTCACTTTAGCTAATAAGTGAAAGATCTAGTGTTTCTGACCTCAGTCAGTACCACAGATTTCTGTCTTTTCCATCTTCCTTCCATATCAGAAGGGATCAAAAATAAATGCAATTAAAATGATTTTTAAAAATGGGATTGTTTTCTTATAGGTTATTTTCCTATATATTCTGTTTTCTGAGTCTACGGGAAATTTTAAGGTTGCTTCTTTTAGTTTTTCTCTGCAATTGTGAGGTTTACAAGCTTTCCCTCTTTCTGAAGAAAAGATTCCAGCAGGCAGGGTGTTAACAACAAGACTTGCAAAACTGACGAGGCTATTGCAAAAGCTGCCAACACTTCCACAGATATATTCATACCACAAAGATCATATGCACAACTTTCCACTCTCATTAAAGAAGCTAAACTGTGAGTAGGCTGCAGTGACTGAGCTGTCCTCCCATTTTTTCCCATGACCTCATCTGAGCAGTACTTTAATGGGGATCATGTGGGAAGATATTGCTGACCATGCTATGCCATGTTAGCAGTGAGGGCTTTGGTGTCTGAAGCTGCTAATCCAGCCTCAGCAACATGTATTAAAAGAAACATTATCAAAATAAAATAAGGAAATCTGCCACAGTGGGCCATGGCTGGCCACAGTGGCCAGGGTGCCAACGAAGAGCAATAGGCAAGTCCATTACCAGCATCCGAAGGTGTCTGGCCCAGCGAAGAGCATCTGCTGAGCTGTTCCTCGTCAGCCTGCCTCCTCTTCCAGGCCCTGCGTCACTCGGGGAGTGCCCTCGCATGCACCTGGGCCTGCCGGCCCACGCGGGGACACGAGGAGGAGTCCGCATCCTTCGCGTCTAAGCTCTGCCGTCATGCCAGGTGTGCTCACAGCCCTCACCTCAGGCTGGCTGGGCTGCAGGACTGGGGCTTTCGGCAGCTTTGTTTAGAGCTAAGCTGCAGAGATGTACAAAGTCCATCTCCACATTACTCTAATTTACTCTCCACGTCACTCTAGTTTACTCTTTGTAAACTTACTGCTGCCTTATTACTATTGCCTAATTACCATCTCTTACCTATACAGGCCAGTCAGAACAACTGTACTTGCCCTTTTTATCCTGTGTAAATGGCTTTGATCTAATTATCAAAAAGTTTCCCATCTGTGGCTGGCAAGGAGGAATGGGAATGGAGAAGTGGTTGAAGTAACTTGGCAATGATGGAGCCAAAAAAAAAGCTGGTTTTGAGAGTCAGGCTGGCTTTCATGCCATTAGAGGCTGCACTTAATTGGGTCTATTAAGGCAAAGAAGTACATTTTGAGAGCTTAGCCCTTAAATAATCTGTTCCTTTTTCCTGATTGATTTCACGCTTCCTAAAATCCTGTGTGCACAGGAACACCCTTGCGTGCCTACATTGCTGTTCTGGCTCCCCAGCAGGGCCTGCCGCCCGGCTGCCCCTAGACCTCGTGTGGCTCTTCTTGCTGTCTTGATGGACAAGGCTCAGTGGGTGGTGGATGTACAAAGTGGTCGGGTTCTCATGAACTTCTACAGCAAACAGATCTCCTTTGGTCAAAGCAGATAGAGAGTTAATTGGGCAACTAAACCACTGCTGTGTGTTTTACTTGACTCATTTTACTCGAGCTTTCTAAATCCCAGCTGTCTGCTTCAAGCATTGGATCCAGCCTGCACTTCCTCAGCTGGGTCTAACTTTAAGAAAGGCCAAATAAGGTGTTTTGCCACCTCAGCACTTTTACGAGTGACAACCTGTTTCAGGCTGAGCCGTTTGTTCACAGAGTCACCCCCACCTCAGTGGGGGAAGATAATGTTTTGGGGACAAGTCGCTGGCTGCCAGTGAGTGAGAAGGCTCTGAGAGAGGCAGTGCCACGACCATGGCCATGGCCATCGACCTGCTCTGGGATGCCGGGATGCCAGACTTCATCTCCTGCTCACTGCTGGGCCCCAGGGTCTTCAGGTTGGCTCTCCTCTCCTCTCCTGTGGATGGGTAGACCTTACCAAGCACCCTGAGAGAACAGCAGAAGACAAACCTTCTGCTGATGCCCAAATAAGCCTGTGGAGATTTTAGGCTCCACCGCAGGGTTTTCCTGTAGGAGTGGGTGGGTGACTGTCACTGTGAACAACCATGCTGGATCAGGCAGCTGAGTCCTGCTGAGATCAGCAGGAAATACAGCAATAGTGATAAAACAGGTTCAAAGAGCTGAAGCAGCTAAGCCAAGAAGGTAGGCAGGGAGAAATAAAAGGAAAATAATGAATCACTTGGAGAACAGTGTGATGAGCGAGGGGCAGACAATGGTGGCACTGAAGCCACACTGGGAACAGAAAGTTCACAAATGCAAGGAGGAACGTGCTCATACAGACTTCAAGCGAAAAAAGTGTTTACAGCTGAGGGTCACCACCACGACAGGTCCAGCAGCTGCCTCCTCTGTCTATCTATAATGACTGAGCTCCCAGAGGGAGAGATGTCACAGCACAGGATTTTTTAAGAGAAGATACAACAAGGCATTTTCAGTATTCTGTGCCATTATTGGTGAAGACTGAAAAAATAAGTAACTGTTTAAATTCAGTCTTAGAAACTCAGGCTCTGATTTTGTGTCTCTTCCACAGCTGGTTACTCTTGAAGTTGTGTGTCAGGATTGCAGGAGCAGACCTGAGAACCTTGATGGGTAAACCCTTGTTAGTTTATGCCTAAAATAATCTAAATTCATCATATTTGGGTATCTGAGAGTCCAGCATCCCTCTCAATGGAGGACCACACTGGGAATTCAGAGCAGGTTGCAGGAGGAAATAGCTTGGAATAACCCACGCAGAGTCAGTCTGTGTGGCTCCACTCTGCATGTAGTTTAACACCTCCGAAAAGAAGTTCTTCAGCAGAGAGGTAGTCTGATTTTCACTTTGTGTCACTCACTTTAATGTCTAGCATTCACTATGCAGTAATGACTTGGCAAATTAATTCCATAATTATTTCTATAAAACATTTTAATAATATGCTCTTCTTTATTCTTTGCAACTGCAAATACTTCTTCTATTTACCTTCATTTTACATACCTGGAAAGAAATCACATCCTCTTCTTTTTGGTACAGAAGAGTTGAGAAAACAAATACTACGTGTTACACACCAAAGCATGTATGCAGGGCTCCTGAGAAGTATAAGGTCAACTCACGTATTTCATGAAATCAAAACTAATTTCAGACAGAATTCACAAGATTTCTCAGAAAAAGGAAGCATTACACTCAGTATTTGGTGCTAGAGCATTCTTCTGTTGAAGGACCTCTGTGGCATGTACATTCATGACTCCCCGTGAAAGTAAAAGGTATTGTCACTACCTGCACTGGGTGATCTACCATACTCAGATGCTTCCTTCAAGTTCTCAATATATATTATTTCAACATCTTGTTAACATGGCCATGCACATTTACTTTAAACATCTGATTCTTTTCTTTTTAATACTGCCACAATATCACTGATGTCAGTGGCATGATTTCTGATGGTATGCACGTAAAGGGGAAGAAGAATCAGGACCTGAGGTTATGACCTGTTAGCTGACAAGGGAATTTGAACAAATGAAATTACAGCTGAGAGTAAGAGTCAGCTAAGGAAATAGTGCTCAGATCTTGAGGTATGTGAGGCTAAGGCCCTGTTTTGGTATGAAGCAGAAGTGAGGGATGACTCTCAGAACTGAAAGCATCTGAAGTAGTTGAGATTTTAGCAGAGCTTGAGAGGTATCTCCTGAAGTTGCATCTTTAAAGGGAAGAAATATTGCAACATGCCTTCTTTCTGGAAGATTTCCACTGTGCTGTGGTTTATCTGAGCAAGAAGTAAGGGATCCTTTAGGCCAAGAAGCAAAAACACTGAGATCCAAGACTTTGAATGTTGGGTTTCTCAACCTTCTGACGAACCACATGGCATGTGCTGTTGGATCACTACCACAACTGTTGCTGGGACCAGGCTTTGGCCATCCTGTCTCTGAAGGAAGGACAACCAAAGATGAAGAACAAGAAGAAAATTTTTAAAATCCCATCTTTTTATTCTCCTATTTTATGATTTTGAGGGCTACTTCATGAAACAGGTGAAAACTCCCTATGAAAAAATGGAAAGATGTTTGATTTCTTGACCTTCCTACCTAGTGGGTTCTCTGGGGATTTCCATTACAAAAAAAATCAAAATTAAATCCGGGTTTCCCCTCAAAAAATGATACTTCCCTAAATAGTTCATCAAATGTCAACAAGGTAGATCTGATATGGGGAAAGGAAAGAGCAAAACAATGATGCACCATTATTTGGCTAGGAAACTTCCTTTTCTGTGCTTCAGTGAATGGCCATCTATATATGGACCCCAGAGGCTGGGCTGCAACCTCTGTACCATCATTACAATATCGGGGAAAACCTCTTCAGATACCAGGGTTGCAACCTCTGTATCATCATTACAATACTGGGGAAAACCTCTTCAGATATCATCTGGAAAATAAGATGGAATGAGAGTGGATTTTTACAAAAGCTGAGGAGTAAAACCTGTTGTTTAAAGCTACATATAGTAAAAATAAGAGATGGGCATCACTGTAGAGATGGCACCGAGTTGTCATATCACTGAGCATCTCTCTCTAAGGACAGAGCATGCTTCCTTGTGTCACCTGTGACACTGAGATTGCACTGAGTCCCCATGAGGAGGACGAGAAGCAGCTGGCAAGGTGCTCCAAAATAGCAAGCTGGGATGGGTTGCGACTTGAACGTTAACTGGAAGGGAGAATCTTTGTAAAATCTGAGTTATGTATGTCAAGGCAAATTCAGCTTTCTATTTGCACCCAACTGCATCCTGCTGAGAACAATCAAGTCTGTGGAGTCTAACAGGCTGCACTGACATAACAGGGAGAAGAACATGTTCCCACCTCTTCATACCCTCTAGCAGGTGTCAGCTGTCAAAAAGGGATAAGTACCTCTCCTTAGGGCAGATTACACAGATTCTTGTTTACGTGTCAACTCAGAGAGGAAATATTAGGAGCTGGGCAGCAAAACTGAAGCCACTTGTCCCCAGTACAGCTGGGAAAGGGGATTCTTGAATGGCAGGGAAATTATAGCTACTCCTTTTGAACACTGGAAGAACACCGGCTCTGCTGCACTTCATACAGACTCAAAGAGTAGGTAGCTATCAGGAGGGTTTATCTCCCTGTTTGTGATGTTCATTGGGAGGCTGAAGCCTCCTTTTAGGAAGCATGGAAGAATTAAAGAGTCCTTAACTTTCTGAAGCTAAAGACTAGATGCCTGGAAAAACCCTTCCAGTCTACAGTGGTCCTCATGCTATACAGCTGGCATATTTTACACACTCTTAGGAAGCATAACACTGTGTTTGCAATAAATATGCATTACAAAACAAGATAACATCTTTGGTCTGCAGTTACTCACCACATGTACTCAGAGGTCTCCTACCGTTACATTTACGCAGTAACATGGAAGAGTGAAGTGCACTTTATTAAACTAAGGCAATCCAAACATACCAGTGTCTTTAGCAGGGAAGCTCAGATTCTAGTTTTAACTCTTTTAAAGCATTCTGAAAACATATAATTTTATTTTCTAAGGAAGTTTAGAAAGGGCTTGGAGTTATGCAGAAACAATAAATCGAAGCTAAGGTATTAGGCTACTCCGAGACACCAAAGATTTCCCATCTCCCCTTGCATCAAATATAGCCCTTTGGCTTTACAAACAAGAATTCATTCTGTTTCCTCTAAACTCAAAAGCCAGGCTACTTACCCTAAATGAGAAAGGAAGCAAAAGCGTGATCATTTGCTTGCCCAGTGTGTTCCTGTCAAAATGATGCAGTATGGAGAACTGGGAGGTTTTCTACAGCTAAACACTGAAAGAACTCAAGCTAAAAATAATGTGAATATCCACCACAGGAATGAAAAAGCCTCACGGCTGCAGCAATTGCTGCATACGTAATGGCAGCTCAGCTCTCCTGATCTTAGAATGAGAGCTAATTTTTAGTTACCCTGCTCCATTTTGCAACTTGTATGAAAGTGGTGGAAACTGATTTTAGTCTTGTTCCTATCAGAAAGCTGTGTCTTTGAACACGTCCTTTGTGTTAAGTTAGTGATAAGTTAGAAATAGTAAACAAATAAGTTCCAAAACCACGACATAAAAGTATTTCTAGCTAGACTAGCTTACAGTGAAATTTTCATACTATACTTCATTTTGCTTGTCCTCAAAGAAATCAAATTTTATGGCACAGGACACAAATGAAGCAGTAACACTTCTATAAATGACATTTTTAGGATGGCGGGATTCAGTTTTTCAACTTTTATCCCCAGAGGAAAAGCAACTCCCCACTATGTAAAACCTAAGCCCTCGCTCAACTCAAAATAACTAAATAAAAAAAAAGTTTCCACATCCTGCAGCTAACCGTTGCCCCTGCATTCTTAATCTGGGCACCTGAAGTTGTGGCAAAAGGTTTGCTACTCCTGCCCTCATTCAGGAGCACCAATATGTGGCATCTCAGCAAGAGCATACTCCAAGGTGTACACAGATGAGAGAGAAAGCTTTCCTGGAGGCAGGCAGCTGTGCTCTGCACAGGAGCAACGCTGTGGCAGCCTGTGGCCTCTGCTTGCGATTAGAGCAGTTCAGGAGATTCAGTTGTCCCTCTGGCTTTAACATCTGTTTGTGATGCATAGGTGTGTAAAGAAATGTATAAGAAGGAAAAAAATAATTTGAGCAAGTAGCAAGGGGGAAGAAATAAGCCACAGCATTGACCAGTGGAAATGCCAGTGTTTTAGAAGAGCTTAAAACGTATACCCCGGGGGGCTGGCTTTGGAGTAGAGCTCAGTGGTGGAGGATTTGGATGTTTTCATATAAATAATCAATGTAAAGTCATTCTGACGAACTCTTCCAAGTGCATGTTTGTATGACTATCCCAAAATTCCCATGTTTGCAAATATTTCTTGACAAATGGAAATCACATGCATTGCATATCCTCTTATGCCAAGGGCTGCACCAGATATGCCTGACTGTGAACTGGGTTCACCCTTGCTTGCTCGCGGCAGACTTGGCTGTCCGATTGGGAGCAGCACTGATACCACCAGGCCCAAGACCCAGCTGCATCCCAGGAACAGAGAGGCATTGAGAACTGTCAAACAGTTTAGGAGTAACCAGCTGTTCAGTAGGACTGCATGAGGTGTGTGAAAAGGGAATGTAATAAACGTCAGACAGCTGGCAGTCAACTATTCAGTGGCAGAAATAGAGACAGAGTCACTGAGTTAACAAGGCTTAGTCTGTCAGAGCCTCGCACTTTGCTCGGGACTTCCACCTGGTGAAAGGCAGCTCCTCTCATTTGATCAAAGCACTGGCCTGCTCGTCTGGGGGTGCTTTATTTTTCTGTTGCGTGTCTGTAAATGATAGCGAAAGGTGCAGAACCACAGGGGAGCTGAGGTAAAGCAGCTGCAGGAAATATTAACTGAACTATGCCTTAGAATCAAGATCTGTTGCACGTCACAAGAGGAACCTGAGCATTGCAAGTGAGATTACATAAATGCTGGCAAGCACAAGAGGATTCTGTACGATAACCAGAACAAGAGAAAAAAACGTAAAGAACTTACTTGATTTTTCTTCTTTAATGTTGTACTCCAACACATCAGGAGCCTCGCTTTGGACTGGCAGGCGGACCGCAAGGACCATGTTGTTCACATTACCCTCTTTCCTAACCAAGAACATCTGAAAAAGGAGAAAAGGAATCAAGAGCTTAGCTACATTACATGAGCTTCTGAAGTTTATTTTAGGTCATTGACAATGAAGTTCTTTACCAGTTCAATCTGCCTTTAAATGATCTTATTTTAGCTTCGTTCCACTTGGTCAAACTTTACATGACAAAAATAATGACTAAAGGGACATTTTATCCAGGAGAAATTCAGACCTGCCAACGAACCAGCAAAATCTCTGTGCATCACTGATGTCCCACTTAAGCCTAAGGCAAACTGTTTCACTAACAGAACAGTATGAAGCACTACTCCCAATTTGCCAAGTGATGCTCCTCACGTAAGTGCCCTAGATCACAGAGAATTCACCCCAGAATGTCCCAGACAATGTCTAAAACAAGGGAGTCACTTGTATATTGAGAGGGAAAGGATTCAAGTGTCCATACATGGAACATAACACCAAAGGCTCTGGTGACCACAGTGTCTCAAAGCAGAGTTTTATCATAGGTCCAGAAGTACATTCAGGCTGGCAGGGACCCCAGGAGGGCTCTTGTCCAGTCCCTGGGTAAAGCCATGAGACCAGACCAGACCAGACCAGGTTGCTCAGGGCTTTACCCAGGCAGGTCTGGAGAACACCCAAGGAGGGAGACTGCACAGCCTCTCCAGGCAACCTGTCTGCTGCTTATTGTCCTCACGGGGAGAGATCGGTCCCCTGTACCCAGCCCGAACCCCTCCAGTTTCACTGTATGCCTGGTGCCTCTTGTCCTCCCACCACGCACTGCTAAGAAGAGCCTGGCCCCATCTTCTCCATGACCTCCCTTTAGGTACCGGGGGGCTGCTGTGCGGTCTCCCCAAAGCTGTCTTTCCTCCTGGTTCCCAGAAATCCCATTCCCACAGCCTCTCCTTACAGGACAAGCACTCCAGCCCCTGACCTGCTGCTGAACATGCTCCAGTTTGTTGATGTCTTTGTGTACTGGGAAGTCCAGAACTGGGCACAGTGTCTTGACGTGGTCTAACAAGCTGAGTAAAGGCGGATGACCACTTCCCTGCACCTCCTGGCCATGCCTGTGTTCATACAGCCCAGGATGCCATTGACACTCATCACTGCCAGGAGCACGCTGTCCTGTGCTCAGCACCCCCAGGGCCTTTCCCACAGAGCTGCCCCAGCTGGGCAGCGCCAGCCCGGATCGCTGCTGGGGGCTCTGCCTTCCCAGGGCAGTGCTTTGCATTTGTCCCTCTTACATTTCATAAGGTTCCTGCCAGCCCCATCCCCACAGCTTGCCTAGGTGCCTCTGGATGGCAGCACCCCAACAGGACCAGTGAAATAAAAAAAAAAAAAAAAAAAGAAAAAGAAAAAAAAAAAAAAAAAAAAAGAAAAAGAAAAAAAAAAAAAAAAAAAAAGGAAAGAAGAAAGAAGAAAAGAAAGAAAAAGAAGAAAGAATAAAGAAAAAAAAGAGAGAAAAAAAAGGATGAAAAAGAAAAAAAAAGAAAAAAGAAAAAAAAGAAAAAAGAAAAAAGAAAAAGGAAAAAGAAAAAAAGAGAAAAGAGAAAAGGTAGAAGAAAAAATAAGAAAAAAGAAAAAAGTAAAGAAATGAACAAAGAAAAGGAGAAGGAGAAGGGGAAGGGGAAAGGGAAAAGAAAAGGAGAAGGGGAAAAGGAAAAGGGAAAGGGAAAGGGAAAGGGAAAGGGAAAGGGAAAGGAAAAGGAAAAGGAAAAGGAAAAGGAAAAGGAAAAGGAAAGTATCTTGTTTTTTGCACTGTGTGAGCTCCCAGATGGGTTTCTAATTAGAGCTCATTGTCAAGGATATTTTTAGTTTGTACCTTGAAGCTGGAGATACAAAGACAAAGTAATCTGCACTGTTATCTGTTCTTTGATAGCAGCTTATGGCAGGAGAGAGTCAAAATATTTTCAGAAAAACGGAATTAAAAAAAATGGGCTAATTCTAGAGTCTGGATATTAATATTAGAAAGGAGTGTGAATTGATAAAATGATTAATCAGTTATAATGTGGTGGAAATCTACCATGAAATCATTAATTTCTTGAGAGAGGAATTTAAAAAGAACTTGTCTAGAAGCCAGGACCCTTCTCTGCATGACTCCCAGTCATAAGGGCATCTCGTGTCACTTTGAAGCAACCACGCCGAACACATAGCCTTGCAGCAGCTTCGCAGCCTCACACAGTGAGGTCTGGGCCTCTGCCATTCAAAAGAAATACAGCCCCCATGGGCTCAGGTCCACTGACAGTGCAGAGGAAATCCAAACAAATGCGTGGCAAATAGGTTCATGATGGAAACACAGTTATATCTAACACAGGACAGCCCCCACCTTCTACATGACAGAGTATCTGCAAGTAGGAAAAAGCCTTAGAGGCTCTCCCTTACCACCTGCGTGGCAGAACAGTCCCTCTAACCCACCTAGAGAGACTGCTGCTACCCTGGGTCTTAGACAGCACTATCTCACATCGCATCGGCCAAGTGTTTCATTTGAAATTAAAGCAAGGAGAGAAGTGAAACCTGGAAATGAATCACTTCTGTTTTCTGATTGGTGTGCCTGGTTGCCATGGCTCCAAAGGCTAAAATTGGACCACGGATGCTCAGATGCGAGGGAGGTGGGTTTTCTGAGCTGTACCTAACCCTGCTGCCCAGGTCAGGACCTGTACACCAACCGGTCTCTTCTATTTTCACTGGTGGTGGGAAAGGCGCGGAGCTGGTCCAGCCTCGGGTGTGCTCTGGGAAGCGGGCAGGAGAGCCCACCCGGCACCCAGGGCATCAGCCCGCGCTGCCCACTGCAGCTGGCAGCCTGCCCCCGCCGTGGGACACCTCTGATGTGCCAGCTCGTCTCCTGCCCACGCAGAGCCGCAGCTGAAACCGTGCCAGAGGAAGGTGTGAGGAGGAGGAACATCCCCGAAGCTGCTCAGAGGTGGGGAGCGGCTAATAACCCGGGAGGTCAGGGCCACACATGGCTCCATCTGAGACGGTCACTCAGGTCTCCCTCTGCAGTCAGTGCAGAGCTCCTGCTCCTCAGGGCAGGAGCGAGTGAGTTCCCACTGTGCTCCAGCATCAGCTCGGTTCCTTTGACAACCTCCATGCCTCATCACCAACACCCCGTGAATGGGGAGATCCCTTTCCCACCGAGCTGGTTTTCTTAAGCAAGCTCTGAGCTTTGCACAAGTCTGCCATTTTCTAACGCTCAGCTTATGGGGAGCAAATATCAATTACTGCAATAAAAGCTACTCCCAGCTACTTCCAGAATTTTAGGGCCTTTTCTTCAGGGATTTTTTTTATTGCTCCAAATTAGAATAGTCAACATACAAACCCTTCCAATGTGATTCCTCAGCCTCACCTAACACCTAAGAAAAGTCTCTCTGCTCTGCTCATTTGCTGATGCTTCCATCTGCTACACCCCTTGAAGACCTCCTATACTACTGATGGCTTCAAACACAAGCAAAGGAGGCTCTTCATGCTCCTCTCTAGTTCTCTGAGTTCAAGCTACATCTGAGCAACCACAGTCCTCGTATGCTCCCTCCAGAGTTAATCCTTGTGCCGAGCAAAGGGACAGAGGTTAGTGAGGAAAAAGAGAGTACCACTTCCTTGTACCCATGCTGCACCAGGCCAATGTCCCCTCTAAAAATCTCCAGATCCTGAAGAATTGTATGGCCTTCCTCAATCCAGATACAGTCTTGACTGGTAAGCTTTCCCTCTTGCAAAGTAAGGCTTTCTGGTTCCTTCTTTCTTTCTTTCTTTCTTTCTTTCTTTCTTTCTTTCTTTCTTTCTTTCTTTCTTTCTTTCTTTTTTTACACCATTTATTTTTAAAATTTCTTGCTTGAAATAAAACATAAGCAGAGCTGTAGGAAAAATATTGCAGGAGGCTGGGTGAGAGGGTGTCTGCAGAGAAGTATGAGCCCAGGAAAAGCCAGGCACAGGTGCCTAGTTTTGCAGTGAATAAGATGGCATCCCCATGAAACTACACGCTAAGTAAATAAAAACAGACAAAATTTCTTGCTCCCCAAAGCCACTAAGTTTGTCTTGTGCCACTGTGAGTGGCTAAAGCATCAAAAGGTAGTGGAAACAGAGAGCATAAGTTGCTAAATATTTTTGCTTCCACATGAAAAGAAATACTGCTCCCCTAACCAGCTCCACCAGGGACAGGAAATGTGGTTGTCTGAACCGAAACCGCTTTGGACTTACCCCTGCTGTTTCTTTGCCAAGTATCGCCCCAGCCCTTTCCTGGCTCATGTTCAGCTGAAGCCAGACAGGACAAGTCTTGATGAGTTTATCAAGGATGCTGATTCCTGGAAGCGAGAGGGAGTTTCGCAGGACAGTGGCCTGACAGAGATGCGTCTCTTTCTCCTCTTCGCTGGTATCACTGCTGGGGCTGAAACACAGCAAGGGAGTCCCTTGTAAAAGCAGAACTGCGGGTGGAAAACTCTGGGGGAGTAAGGACTGCAAACACAAACACGCAGACATGCACAGCAGGGCACTTATGCACCTGGAGGGCTCCTCGAGGAGCATCAGACTGCAGATGCCAGAGGCAGACTGGGCGCACAGGCCCCGACAGACAGGTGAGCCCCATCCTGAGGAGTACGGCCTCACGCTAACGATGCACGCCTGGCTTTCAGGCCACAGGCCTGCAGGGTGCTTTGTGCTGGGGTCTGCTGGTTTCAGCTCATCTGCCTGCCTTGCCAGAGCACGGGTAAGGTGCTGAGGCAAGGCAGATCGGCAGGAGCTGTGATGAGGCACGCGTGGTCCCTCACCCTGCTCTCAGAGCCCCCTGGGGGAGGCCTGCCAGCAGTAGCCAGAGGCACCGTCAGCTGCTCTCACTTCTCGACAGCCCCGCTCTGCACCCAGCGAGGCTGCCCTTAGGCAGTCCGCAGAAAGGCAGCCCAAGACGTCTCGCTGATTAAAAATAGCAGCAAGAGCTCTGTGTCTGCACCGCCGAGCCTGCTGATGGTAGCGGCTGTTGGCTGCAGAGATGGACGTGGAGCTGCGGCTGCAGGGGGAAGTCCTCCGCCTGCCTTGTCGGTTGCACAGCACAGTGGGACGAGGGGGTATCAGGATACATTCAGCAGAAATTTGTCCACAACAGAACAGGTATCTGAATAATTCAGGGCCCAGCCCTGCAGACAGCACTAGGCTGCTTGGAGCGACCCAGCAAGTCCTGCAGGACGAGACCCAAAAGACACAAACACAGAGAAGGCTTTCCCTGCATCAAGGGAGGAGAATGGGAGCATAGGAAACACCAGAGGGAACTTCAGGAGGGAAGAAACAAAGATGTGATTCCCCATGTTTTCTTCCTGCCATGTTTGTCATTTTGGCCAATGCAAAAGACATTATTGGAAGCTCCAAAAACATGCATGGGCGATGCTGAGTAACAAGAGAGGGCCCATCTTGTGGCATCACATTAGCAATGCCCAGCCACCCCTTATTCTCAGCTATATATAAGAATATTGAAATTATGCTGTTGGGAATCCTAAAGATCTGGGATATGCTCTGCTTTAGATTCCTGTTCTGAACAGAGAGACAAAGAGCTAATTCTATTCATTTTTAGTCCCTGCAGTCTAATGGCAGAATGGTATCAAATGCTGGCTTCTAGCTGTGGAACTGATTCAACAAGGTATTTATACATGTGCTTACAACTGCAGTCAGTGGAACTACTGAAAGGTCTAGTCTTAAGAGCTCTACTGGACAAGGCTATAGATTCATGGATATGGGCTCATCAATCATTTGATTAATTGATTTTAAAAGTAAAGAAAATGTATCAGAACATGCACAAAGCAATATGTTTTTTTTTGTGTGTGTGCGTGTGTCAGTTTTGCTGCTTAGATGTCAGAGCTGGAAAGATCAGGACTCTTGCTTTTGATTTGCTGCTGTTTCAAGTCTTTTTCATTTTCCTTTTTTTTTTTTTTAAAGATATGAATCTTGAAGTAGTACATTTCAAATAAGGTCAGACTTAAACTACTAAAAGAGAGTCCCTTCAAAGGCCTAATCTAACACAGCATACTTATCCCAAAATTTGGTTTTTATAAAAATAGCCTTTCAAATCCCAAAACCAACAGTGAGATTTTATTTTTGTAGCTTTTTCTTTTGCAACCCTAAAGAGAGAGCTTCCTTAGAAAATGTATGTTCCTCTGCAATCCCAATTGCTGATTCAGAATATTAGTCCACAGATTCATGATTTTAATCAATTCATTTTCAATGTCATGGCAAAGGCAATAAGAATGAGAGAACTGTGCTTAAAAAGGCAAATAGAAATAACTTTCTTTTCACTTGTGATAACAGCCCAGCTTGTCACATAGGTGAGAAAAATTCTTTTTGATACAATAGTATATGATTTTAATCAGTAACTTCTGAGCAAACATAGAGTAAAACAGCGGAGAACAGCTTTTGGAATTTAACCTGTTTCATCTCTTGGTTTCTTTCTTTAAAGTAGAAACTAAAAGAAACACCTAGGAACCATACAAAAAGAAAGTGTGTGCTAGATGGTAACATTCATACTTGGTAATGGGAAAGAAGTAATGAGCTGAAGGAAAAGAAAGGTGAGTTATAGCGAAATACTTCGTAACACTGTTAGCAAAAGCTACTCCACATATTAGTCACACAAGTGTGAATCTGATCTTGCCAAAGATGTGTGAAACCTAGGGCAAAAGGAGGCCAGCGCTGATAATGCCTTCCTGTGTCACCAGGAGGTGACACGCATTGCACTAGCTCCGGTGATGCTGAGCTTCATTATTCATTAATAATGTAAGGAGAAAAGAAAAGGGCCAGCAAAGCACCAATATGCAGGAATCCCATCACCTGGAGGGAACTGAGGGTATCAGCAAAGGCAAGGAAATAATACAAAGCAGTTTGGACCCAGAGATGAGCTCAGGCACCGCGTTCCCCGTGGGGGAACCCAGCCTTGATGGGGGCAGAGGCACCCAGCCCTCTGCTCCCTCTGGCAGGCGCAGCTTCTGGTCAGAGCCCTGCTCACGCAATGTGGGCTGGGCAACAAGAACGACTGGCTGGTGAGGAAAAGTAACAGAACTGAACTTGCAAAGCATGCGGCTGCATGTTGGGCTCATCATCTAGGCTTTAGAGAACAGATGAAAACCAGAAAATCATTGCAGACTTAGATATGCAAAATAAAAATTGAACAGTCAGAAAAGATTTGTTTTAAGGGAAACATCTTGTGATTTGAGTGTGGGGTGATTTTCAGTGCGGATAATTAAAGGCAGTGGATGAGGCTTTTTGGCAGAACAGGAACCCAGCCTTTTGGGGGCCCTCAAGGATGAGAGCCCTGGCATGGGGTATCCTCCCCTCAAAAGCCAGCCCAGCCAAGAAGAAGGAAGCAGGCTATAGTACCTATACAGAGGGAAGAAGGGACAGCCCAGCAAGAGGGGAGGCTGTAATAACAGGGAAAGGCGAGAGGAGTCATTAATGAGGTCATATTAAAACAGGAGAATGTTAGGCTAGACGCTTCCTGACAGTGATTTATAACAGATGATGGATAAGTTCTGAAGAGAAGGGGGAGAGAATTGCATTGCCCAAATCTCTTAAAACACCATGTTTAGAGCACTAGCAAACACTTTATTGAGCCAAATCCTGTGCTGGCTAAGAAATGAGAGCGAATAACCTAACAGACCTTTTCCAGCTGTAAAGCTGTGACCCATGACACATCAGTTGACGCAGTTATGGCACCAGTGCTTGGCTTCTTTCCTGGGTACAGCTGTCACAAAAATCCAGATGCCAGGCTGTGGGACTGCTTAATCCACCAGCTTAATCTGGCTCCGTGGTAGCTCTGGTAGCTGCAGAGAGAAGAGGGAGCATGGGAAGCTCCCAGGTTCTTGCTGTGCTGCCAACTGAAGGGATTTGCGGGGCCGTCGCGGCAAGCAGACGGCCTTTGCTATTTCACTCACTCAGAATTCACACATCGGATGATTTTGAAGCTCAAAGTTTTCAGAAATAACATGCTGTTTGGCTATCTCTTTCCTTCTTCTCCCACTGTCCTGCAAAACCCTTTGACTGATACAGGCAGGTGCTCATTTTCGGTACGTGTGATGTGTAGCTGAAAAGCTGGCCTTAGAGTTGCTGGCTTATCTTTTTTTTTTTTTTTTATTGACTTCTTACTGCAAAGTACTTTTAAATCTTGCAGCCGCTCTGCTAAATTGAACTTGGTTGGGATGCAGGGAGCTTTGTGTTTCATATTGATTAGCAACACAGATTAATTAATTGCACAGTGATTACATGCATACGCCTGCCCCAGTTTGGCAGAACTTATCAGGTTGCTTGGTTGAAAGTAATAATAATGACAATGCTGATTTGAATTACTGCACAGTGACTGTGCACTGAAATAATGACACTACCGTGACTCATTGCTTTAGAAACTGAGCCACACTTGCCAGCTGAATATTCCCAGAAATCATCATAACTGCAAGGCCATTAAATTTCATGCAGACTTGGGCACACCTGCAAGGGACTTTAGAAATGTTGCTACAGTCCTGCTGACACTAAGGCTTCCTGGCTGTACTGTGTAGGCATGGTCACCCTGAACATCCCAGAGGCAGCTGAGATGCACAGAAGCTGTGTGCAATAGCAGCAGTGACTGACAGATGACTTAGGCCAGAGTCTCCAGCCATGCCAGCCCCATCAGCCTCTGCAGTCCTGCACATCTGCAGCTTCTCCCTGTCATCGGAACAGGCCTGACAAGATGCATCAGGTGTTAATAAATCTGAACCTTAAATTGGAAACCAAATGCCCTGCAGTGCACTGATTACTAAAGACTGAGGTCCTTTCCTTGTTTAAATCAATCAGGTATAAGAATTAGGAACTAGTCGTTTATTATTACTTATTATTATTGCTTTCGTTTCTCCCCTTGAACATTAGAAGACATCAAGAGAGAGCAAGAACAATGGTTTGCTGTTCTGTCCTCAAGGAAAGAGATACTCTGGTATATCTATATTCATGGCAGAGCAGGCACCACAGCTCCTAAAATGTCTGCCAGAGGGCTTGTTACTGAGGGAGCTGAAGAAGGACAAGTGACCATAAACTCCCCATACCAAGTGAAGAGCAACTTTTTGCACCAAAGCCACCTGGTACCTGAAGGGATACTATCCAGATCAAGGCAGTTTGTGTCTGAAGCTCACTTGTGTGGAAACCCTTCAAGTGCAGCAATATGGTTTACAAAGAACACAGGAGATGAAGAAGGAGGAAAAGCTAGAATCTCCTGAAGCCGACACACCAGTCCTGGTGGAAGTAGATGGACAATGTCGGTAATTCCTGTGGCTGAAAGAGAGAGTTGGAAGCAAAGAGCTTCATGGAAGGTGTCAGGTGATGGTGCTGACATTACACAATTAACAAGACTGATAGAAAACTCGCAACCCTACTCTATACCACGTGTCACAACCATCCCAGCTGCACTCAGCTGCAAGGCTCTGCGCCACTGGTGATAAAGGCAGATCATTGTATCTCTTTTTTCGTAGTCACCTTCACGCTGAAAAGAGTATGAAGTTCTGAACCTATCCCCTTGGAGAAGGAATAATCAGAGCAGTAAGAGTAGCAGCAAAAAAGTGCAACAAGATGTCATTAGCTAGACTGGTGCTATGTACACAGCTACCCACGTTTTTCTTGGCTTAATATCACTTCTAATTAGATAGACTCATTAAAAATCTTTGTTCTGACACTTGTGAATTCATGTGCTTTCAGTTTACTGGGAGGGAACTTATGCAGTGCCTCAGCTAAAGGACATCAAGTTTTATTTTGCTTCCATCATAGATGTGGTCATTCCTCAGTGCATTCTCCTCATTCTCACAAGACAGTCCATCTTTGCTCCTTTGATCAGTTCAGATCAAAGTAACCCAAAATGGAGGAGAGGGATTCATTTAATTTATTGACCTGGGTAGGGTGACCTTGCTTAATCTTTGTTTCCATCTCCCAAAAGCTGATGGAATGGAGGCTAGCACCCAACCTAGCTACCGAGAGAGCTGCATCATCTGTAAACTTCTTGAGTCATTTAACCATAAAACAGAGTATTAAGAAAATGGGAGGGCACAAAAGTGACCCATGGAAAAATCCATAGCAAAATAACTAACATTATCCATCAAAAGTTGATGCTGCCTCATGGTAAATTCAGACCTTGCTGAAAGTTTTTTTTCATAATAGAGCCAAGAGACCAGACAGAAATCAAACCAACAAACAAAAACAAAAACAAANAAAAAGCCAAAAAAAGAAGCCAAAAGAAATTTCTTGAGGTCTTCAGCGATCACACCCAGCTGATTGCCACCCTTCAGTTAGAAATAAAAAACAAGCTTCTTGTCAGGTAGGCAAAAGGACAGAGAAAAGATGTAGGTAGTTAAGCAAGCCATAGGAGGTCCCTGCATTGCAAAGTTCAGAGATATATGGAAAAATTGGATAATGGAAGCGACAATGACAGGCTCAGAGAGTCCCATGAAGCAGGCTTGCCTGCTCAGTAGTCTTTCCTACCTTGCAGAAGGCTTGTGTTACTGGTCTACCTTGGTAATGTATGTGTAGCTCAGGAAGTAGTGCTTCTCAAACTGTGGTCTGCGGACAATCTGTGGTTGGCAGAGCACTTCCTCCTGCTCACTGGTCTCCTTGTTTCCACTCTAGCTTTTATGTCCACCCTCCATCTGCTTGGTCTTTGATCTACCGTTGATGCCCTGCATGTCCCAGACTCTCCTCTCAGCCTGTAAAGCACCAGGCTTAATAGCCAAGGTAGCAGCTGTTCCAGCTGCCAAAAGGTGAGCAGTAAGGTGAACCAATGGTATCTTAAATACCGCCCTTTCCTCCAGTATCCCCTGCACCTCATAGCTCAGCAAACATCTCTGTTCCCCACTTACTTCACTTTCTGACACACACACCCTCAACTTCAGCAGTGAAGGTTTGCACCCTGCAATTGAAGGCTTGCTTCTGTGAGCTTTTTGTTACCCACCAGGGATTTCCAAACTGCCCACCTCTGTGAATACTAGCAGGGGTTTGTATGCACAGACTGCAGGTATCCACCTCTCCCCAGCTGGACCCCACCTGTATATCTTCATAGCTGTTTGCCAAAACGGAGCAAGTCATCATCCTGTCCGAGAGCTCTGCCAATAGGCACAGAGGGATCGGGTGTGGAAGAGCTCATCTGCTGTTAAATCACCAGGCTCTCACCTCCCTGGTCACAGAAGCCACAAGAAATCACAAAAATGAGAAAGTACTATTATACTCCATGGGGGGAACAGTGTAACCACCAGTTGCACAGGTGGAAGATCAGTAATTGATGCATCAAACTATCAAGTAATAAGCAGACACAATGAAGCAGTGGCAATACTCTGTGTGTCAAAGCCTCTGCTTTGGTCCTGTCAACCAACCTGAATTGCAGGAGTGCTTTCAAGGAGGAGGAAGGTGTACCCAAACGCTTATTAAGTTACTAGTTTCACTATGTTTCCTAGGTTCATTAGGTCTGCCCCTCCATTTACATACACAAAGGTATGAATATTATAAGGAATTGCATGTGCACAAGAAAGCCAAACAAAATGCAAATTAATTCACATTACTGCTAGGACCCAGCTCAGCTCTACCAACCAGCAGTCCCTCACTGACAGTCATGATATGGGTGGAAACAAGATAAGAACAAACATCAAAAATTCCCTGAAGGAAGAGGCCTTCTTTCAAAACCCTTATTTTCCTCAGTCCAGCTGTTTCCTGCTTCATTAATGCAGAAATTAATGCAGATGGTATATGGTGCATGTGAGCACCACAGTGAGCTTGGGCGAACATATTCTATTGGTGTAACATCACTTGGCTTGTACTTAACTCACAAATTTTACTGCTATCTTTATTTAACCTTGCACATAGAAATTTTTGCATTCAACAATTTGTCTCAAAATATCTTATCAGCTGTCTTTCTCTTTTTACTCAGTCAAAACATACATTCCAGTCTTAGCAAATTACCCCTTTGCAAGGTTTACTGGTCTTACTAACAACAGACAGGGGCTGTGTTAAAGATAAGTCTTTCTCCCCCGTATTCATAATCAGAGCTCTTATGTCTTTTGTCCTTTGTCTGTTTCAAACCCAAATTATTCCCTTAGGAATTTCAGCATATCAGCAAAACTGAAGATTTTTGTCTGCGTGCATGCAACGAAGGATAATTTGCACTTTTGCAAGGCCTTTTCACTCGCAAAGAAGAGAGCTTCTGAAATGCAGGACTAGCCAGAAGTCATTTCTGCCAAGGCCAAAGAAGCCAAGGAAAGCAATTTTTCCTTAAGAAAAAGCTGCAAAAGTATTTGCTGGATAGTTCTATTTTAACTCATCTGGAAAGGTTTGCGAGGTGCAGGAACCAGAAACAACTGTTTGGAAGAAAAGGAACAATTTCCTAAGCTGTAAGAACAAAGGAAAGTCAGCAACCTTTCTCCCACTGTGGTGTCAGTGCACTAGAAGGGCCCAGCAGAGCCACCAGCTGGACGGAAGATGGATGAATTTGTTCTGTGCCTTTCAAAAATATGTGATGTGCCGGAAGCTCAGAGTACCCCCATTTTGACTGCAGGGCCAGAGTTTTCGATGGAGGTTTCACCTCACCCTTTCCCAGCTCATCAGGCCAGGAAGGAATAGAGGAATGAAAAGCCTGGGAATGTTTTTTCTATATTGTATTCACTTAACAAAGAGGGGAAAGGGAAACGGAAAATAAAGGAGAGGGAGAATTTCCCAAATTCAAACATCATTAAGAATATATTGTAATTTTATTTAAATAAAACCTTTCTGTTTCAAACCCTATATATTAAAAATGATTCAAAGTTTCATTATCTGTCAGAGCAAAAACTCTATGCAAAATATTAAGAGTTATAAAATGTTATAAAAGTTATAAAACAGTTATAAAAGCAATGGCTTTCCTCACCTTGTGAGTGAATTTAGTGTAGACATAGGAGACGTATGAGATACAAGGCACTAACCACACAGACTTGCATGAAGCTAAGCACTCTTCTAAGAAAGACCTGCAAAAGTTTATTTCAGTCATGACTTGCAAATAGAAATGTCCATTTCACTAAGGGAAATAAATCCATTGAACTTTCATCCTGCGATATCTCAAGGAGCAGAGCATGGACCTTCAGAGGTGCAAGGCTGGTGCCTTCTCGTTGGGTAAAGGGTCTTCAAACCAGTCATTCAGTCACCGATCTGCAAACTTACTTAAACACAAATATTCATATTTTGGGTAAAATTTCCTTCCAATATCAGGGTGAATGCATTTCAACACATGGTGCTCTTAGTAAAAAAAAAAAATCTAAATCTATGAACCTACTCTTTGTCATCCTTTATCCTTACTCTAGCAGTTTCATATTCCACATATTTAATTTTGATTAGGCATTGGAGAAATGTGTTTATTTCTTGCTTGTCAGGGATCTGACAGGATCCCTGCCTGCATTCACATGAGCCAAAGTTAGAGATTTGCTTTCCCAGGGGAAGAAGACAAAGAAGAAAATGGCTTGTTGGGGTATTTCAGGGGCATGGAAAGGTGGTGAGGTGTGCTGGTTTCCCTGTGCAAGGATGAGAGAGGTGTTCTGGGTTGCAGGGCTAAGCTGGGCAGCCTGCCCTGCAGGTGGGCATGGCCCTCATCATCCTGTGCTGGATGGACAGCCTAGGGCTGAAGGACTGGTTAGCGGAGAAGTGTCAGACACTGTAAGCTGCCCCTGCGGCAGCTTGGAGCTCAGCATGTGACTACAAAACCTGCCAAGCAGCAAGGTAACTCTGTCTGCTCCCACAGCCCCAGCTAAACCATTGCTTGCTCATCTAACAGTGCTTACAGTCACTTGGCCACCAGGGCTGTGATATAAATAAACCACGACCCAAAGGCTGCGGCTTCGCAGTAGTTGAAGACAATCCATAACACTGTTGCCGTGGTTATATCCTCCCCAAAACATCAGTGCTGCACCCACCCTCCCCTCCCGGCTGCCACTGCTTGTCTGACCTGAGGCAGTCTTACTGAGGGGGTGACAGGGTAGAAGAAGGCCTTGTGTTAGACATCGCTCTCTGGCCCGGCTCCCTGCTCAGCCCAGCGAGGCACCAACAAACGTCTGAGTTGGATTCACCCCACTGGCACCAGTCACCCTGGAGCTGCTGCTTCTCCTCCAGTAAGTCCAGAGATACTCATGGGTGCACAGGTTCCTAAATGGAACACAACAGTTGAGCACCTAAAGTTAGGCAGGATGAACCCAGGCGAGACCGAGATAGTCAGGTCTAATAGCAAAGGGAGATGCCAGAATCCCAGGCCAAGGGGCCGGCCATGCAGCCCCTACCACCCTTCCCTCTCACAGGCTGCTCTTCACAGTGCCCCTCAGGCAAACTCGACCGCAGTTTCCCATCCCAAAGGACCCATCCCTGCTGGGGAACAGGTAATGCTGTCACTTTAGTTTTTGGCTGGGAAGGGTACCAGCAAGATCCAGTCTAAAAGTAACTTGTTGGAGAAAGGATTAGGAGGGGAGCTCAGTACAGAATTACACCAAAATGCCCTGTGTTACATGTTTGTCGTCTGGACAGAAAGGAAAGCCAAACTCCCTCCTGTCTGCTGATTCAGCAGGAGACGCTCTGAGCTTTGCATGGTTTCTGCTTTTTTGCGGGGGGTATCATGAGTGACAGATTCCTTGGAGAGAACACAAGGGAAAACAAAGGAAAGAGAGAAGAGAGGAAAAATTCTTGGCAGGCAAGATGAAAGGTTGGGCCAGGTCCCAGGCTGTCATTTAGCCAAATATGTGAGACAACCTTCCTTTGCCTACAAGTCTGCTAGCAATTTGCAGAACAGCGTTGCAGGTAGCCAGCAGGGCTGTCAGTCTCCAGACTCCGTTATTTTTTGATCTCTGTTTCCTTGGTGAAGTTTCCCAAATGGCACACAACATAACAGAGTTCACCAGGGGCAGCAACTGCTTCCAGTTCTGCCCAACAGCTGCTTCTACAAGGCAGAGGCTTCATACAACTGGCTTTCTCCAGAGGGCCACGGGAGGAATGTACCTGAGCTGTGCGGATTCCCTACAATTGGCAAGGTTTCCCCAGCATCCAAAAGGCTGAGTATATTTAGTTGGTTTCAACAAAACACTTGAACTTCCCAAACAATTCATTAGCCTCGCAAAAGCAAATAGAAAGTACTAATTAACATGGTCAGGGGATTATTTCGGGTAGTAAAACAGGTCTTTCAACACCACCAGAAACAGCATTGTCCCACAGACCCTGACAAATTACAGAAAGCAAATACCAGCAGCCCCAGCCCTTGCAGGACCAGATCTGAGCCAGAACTGTAGTCCTACCTCAGAGAACAACCCTCAGGGTGTGGTTTCATGCTCCTCCTAACCCAGGGCAATGGCAGGATACTGCTGAAAGGGCAGTCCCCTGACCCCACTTGCACACACGCCCAGCTCTTTGCTTTTGCTGCTTCTGTTGCCTCAGATCTAGAGACTGTGTAACCACTAGGGAAGTTGGTTCAGCACCCTAAACCAGCAGAAAACTCATTCACCAAAAAGGCTTTCTGAGAACTGGATTCTGTTTCTGGCCTTACCCCAAACTTAAAGGATAGTTGAAGGCAAGGCCAGGGATTAAATGCGTAGCAAGGATCCAGGGGACTGGGTTACAAAGTGAGTGACTATAACCAAATCAGCTCCATGAGCTTGTGCCTCAGTTTCCCTTTCTACAGTGGCTGTAGTAAATACATATCTTCAGTTGGTTGCTGGAAGGCTTAACATTCATGAAACACCTAGTGATCCTCTCTTCATACATACAAGAGCTTTATATTAATCACACGATGCCATTACGATTAGTGAAAACACCTTGTCCCTTTTAAAGGTATCAGTAATACAGAAAGCAGAAATCCTTTATTCAGACATAAATATATTCCCTGTTTAGCAGAAAAGTGATGGAAAGTCTGGGAAAGGCACACAGTGATATGCATGTATATATTCATCTGTTTGAAAAGAGCTACATTCTTTAGCACTCCCTGGCTCGTGTGCATCTAATAGAATATCTATTTAGGAAAATGTGACTAGCATAACCAGCTATGCAATGCTCACATCTGCTAATCCTTTGCTGCTGAAGTAATCATCTTCACTTGCAAAAAGATTTATACTATTCTGGGTGCAGGCAAAGAGGAGCTCAGCACTCCAAACCTCTCACAGCTGAAACCTCAAGGGAAGCATTACCTTAGCAATCCCACTCTGGCAAGATACACTGACTCAGAGATCCCATTTCTGGAAGTGGGTAGAATTACTTTAGATAGCTCAGAGAGGTACAAAATGGACAGAGGAAAGGCTTGTGGCTACAATATTTACCATACTGGGTGATGCCTGTTGCTCTATTATATTTGCACAGCTTAAATAACTCTGCTTGCTTGACCGCAGCTGCTTTGGAGTGCTGTTTTATCATGCATTTATACACATACACACACACAAACTTCACAGTTCAAAAACACCAGCTGAAAGCTTGCCTTGTCCCTCTGAGAAGCAAGAACCCAACAGACCACAATGGATTTCTGTCCCAGTTTCTCTCTGTTGGAGTTACTCCGGACTGACACCAGCACATGGCTCCAATTCAGCCACGTGCACACCTGTGTTTTGGGGATCGCCTCAGTCAGGGGGAGGATGGGGTTGCACATGTGTTCCTGCCTTGTTAAAGCAGATTGTCAATGCCAAACAGAGTGGTGCAGGGAGAGAGTGGGGTGCTGAGGGTCTTTGCAGAAAACACAGCATATGCATAAGCAACCTTGTATACCAGCCTCTACTGTCCCTCCACAGAAGATGGGGTGCCACCCTCACGCAAGGACCACACACCTCTACCGTGCATACCACGGGCAGCCTCTCTGGCAGGGGAGTACAGCAGTGGTTTGACAGCCAGGTTTTAACCCCTGCAAACGCTGTGCACCATTTCTGGTGGTTAGTCCCCAAGGAGGCCTGCCTCCCTGGTCAGCTGTCTTCTCGCTGCTGCTTTTCTTTGTGCCGCCTAGACCAATGCCAGAGCCTGGGTGCGCCCAGCACCCTTACACCCCCCACTTTGCAGTATGGATGTGCCCTGACCCTGTCGCCATGAATTTCAGAGTACTCCACTGATGGCTGGCTCTCCTGGAAGTGCTGCCCACCTTCATTTGACTGGTGTGCATGCAGGACAGGACTCAGTAATATATACATTCCAGAGCACTTTGCTCTTCAAATTCAAGGGCAGACCCTATCTGTTTCACCCCGTTAATGCTGTGTTACGACCTCTACAGCCCGTGGCTAGTAATTCTAGTAATTTTACCCAGCTTTGAGCAAGTCCTACAGCTCTGATAACAAAGTCAGTAACCCAGGCCATTCCCACCAGTGCTGTAAGGGCATTGCCTCCTCTCATGCAGCAAATTCTGGAGAAGAAAGCACCTTTATTAAACTTCTTATGTACTACCTGTGCCCAAATTTTAAGAAAGAATTTTTCTCATACATCCTTACATAAATACTAATGTTTGAAGGTTTTTAGCATTATAAAATACATAACAAGTACTCCAGCCCCCTCCAGCACAGACATAATAACCACAAACATTCACACGGGCAAAAAAAATCACTTCCTTCTCCACACACAACCCCCTTAAAGTTTGGACAAATGTAACTGGGAAAGCCAAAGATTGGCAGAGTTTTGGTCTCTCCATCCTCAGATTAAACCTCCTGTAGGAGCAAATTATTTCTCCTAAACCAGAAAGAATTAGATGACCAGCAGGATTTCTGCTATAGACTTTGCAGCCTTGAGAAACTGATGAAAGGACCTCCTCCAAACAGAGGTGTTTTTCAAGCCTTTCTCCTAAACATCAGTATCATCTTGCCTTTGCCACCTTAAAAATTCCTCACAAATGTCAAGTAATCAATTCCTACTTTGCTCTGGTGATATAGTGTTGCTACTCAGTTATTATTCATGTCTGGGACAACTGTACAGAGAGGGTAAGATCAGCAAAGAAGTCTTGATTTTTTGGATGGTTATTGAAAATAAGCAGCATTTACTTAGGGGTCTACTTATTTACTTATCTGTATTGCAGTGGTATCGCCAAACCACTTAAGGATAAGGGCACGTTCATTGCTGGTTAGGGCCCTTACCTCAAAGCGGTTCAGTAATGCAAATGCAGCTGTGGTGAATGGATGTGGCTGCAGTGCCCTTGAGGAGAAATCCATTCACAATCCCACTGCCTCGGGGGTCAGCTCCGGTGTGAATGGCCAGCCAGCCAGAACCCCTGGGGTGAAGAAGCTGGAGGAGGAGGCAGGTGAATTTTATACTTGGCAACAAGAAAAGTGACTCCATAGGGACCATAGCCAGCTGTGAGATTCACAAGAACTCCTTTGAACCCTACAAGGCATGTGTGTATAGGGTGGGTGGAGTGGACAGAAGTTGAACTAAAGACAGCTGAGTGATTCATTCTAGATCCTACTCCTGGTGCAAACCTGGCCCTAGATGAAGATTCACTGTGGAGATTCCACTTCTATTACCTATGATGAAATACCTGTTCAGCACCACAGAAAAAAATTAATCTCAAAAGTACAAAGTAACTAGGACACATGCTGAATTGTGGACCACCCCTTAGACCAGTGCCTTCTCTGATATCCAAGAATTGTTACTTAAGTGCCTTTTAAGCATGACTTTGCATTAACTGCTTCCATTAGAAGGCCTTAAAGCTACACTTCTGCAGTAAAACAGACTTCGTCCATTCTTGTTTTCAGTTTTGATCCATATATATTCTAAAGGTAAATCTAAAGTCTTCTTTGGTAGTATGAATGCTTCAAACTACAGTTGGGAAAGCGCAATTAGTCTTCAGGGACATCTCAGGGCTTTTGATGACCATACTTACCCTCTGCTCACAGATCCATCTGTGGATTCTGTCACAACTCTTGTGAGCAGGATTTGGTCAGTCATTCCAAACAGCTGCCTTTTCTTTCTAACTACCCCCCAAAGAACTATTTATTTCTATTCCCAAATGCAAAAATCCTCCTCCCTTCCAAAATTATAATGGCTAAAGGTCTGTAATGGACAATATGCTGCCCTAGTTTCACTAACTCACTTAGCTTTCTGTGCTCTTTAGCAATCAAAGCAGGCAAGCATTCACAGCTCTGGGATATGAA
Organism: Anseranas semipalmata; assembly: GCA_013399115.1. Taxonomy (NCBI): domain Eukaryota; kingdom Metazoa; phylum Chordata; class Aves; order Anseriformes; family Anseranatidae; genus Anseranas; species Anseranas semipalmata. The sequence continues at coordinate 628,003 of VXAA01006107.1, forward strand.
CCTTGCTGCAGCTTCTTTTTCTAATAGATTGGTTTTAGGAATTGGCTTTTAATGTCTGTTTTTCAGGTCATTTTAGAGATCTTTCTGAGTCTCACAAGCCTATACTATTAATCTCAGAGAAGCCATCTATATCTACTCATGGAAGAGTAAAAATATAGTCCTACTATCATTTGGAAAAATGCTACAAAATAGATCCTCTCTGAGATATGTGAACTATGTACACACGGTGTGGTAAGGGATGGAGACAACCCAAATTTGTGCCAAGCAGCCGTCATAGCCACTCTCCAGGACACGCTGTTGTACATGTATACCTGTACACACCGAGTGAGACATGCATGCACACATACATGTGCATTTTTCAGCCTATACTGCCTCTAGGCTGGAAAATCAACAATACAAAACAGCACGTAGCCATTTAGGACAGGAAGTGAGAAACTATCTTTAACTGAACCTGTAGTGGAAAGGAGATGAACAGAAGATTGCTTACGTTCATGCCCCCATTCCCATGAACATTGGTATGGAACTGTCTGCAATGATGAGGAGTTCCCTACTCAAGGGCAACTTTTCCAGGGTGGCCTGCACCCTAGCTACGGGACAGTTGCCTTCTGCGCTAGCACCAGCACCACTGCACAATGTGCTCAAAGCACCCATTAAGGTTGGTGATCACATGATGAGTCAGTATGGTTGCAAACATGCTTTGCTGTTAATGGAATTTCAGGAGATTTTAAGTCCACTCTCTGAATGCACCAAATGCAGCTCTCTTTAGAGAGCACCTCCTTCTTTGTATCTTTACAGTAATATCCTGATCCTGGTGCAATGCGCAGTTATTTCCTTCCTGAGAAGCACCAACCCGTGGGAATGGAAAATTCTCCCCTTTATCAGAGCTTGACAGACAGCAGAGTGATTCGATGACACTGATTTGTTTCCAGCTGCCTGAACTGTCCCTTCCCCGTTTAAACACTGCACCTCACATGTTCTAGGTTGAGGGTTTTTTAAGCAGCACTCTGCATTGTGTGTCAACAGGCATTGTGTCCATTGAGGCCAACAGGACTTGCTCACAGATTCAAACCAGCTTAAATTATAGTTCATCTCATAGGACAGCTCTTGAAGAGAGATGTGTTTTTCTTTAAAATTGTTTTCTCAGTTCAAACCTGAAAATGTAGGTATTAGATTTATTAACCCCACTGCAGAGACAGGTGTGTAACCTGGGCAGGAGAGTCATTTGATATGAGAGCTTTTTTGGCCAACAAGTATTTAAAAGCTCCCATTCCAGCATAAATGATGGGTTTGACAGGGTGCTTACCAGAGTTGTCCTCTGGTCTTCTCTATACTGGAGATCAGATTAGATGATCAAAACAGTCCCCTTTGGAGCTAAAATCTGTGAGTCTATAAGAGTCATTCAATTCCCAGACTCCTCCAGTTCTTGGCCTCTTCATTCTACATTGATTGCGTGAAATCAATGTCACTTGTGATGGTGGGTTTCATGCCAGAAAGACATGTCTCCAAAAAGATGTACAATCATCACTTCATTAGCTAGCCTGGCGCCCCAGAAGTGAGAACCACTGTAAACCATCCCAGCTGCCTGAACCAACCACTATCCTGAATGACTATTTAATATTGACATATTGTAGATTATGTCTGTCTCTGCTCCTCTCTGCTCTTCTCATCATCTCCCCCATACATTTGCCAGATGTTGGAATGAAGGCATATACCTTTTCATGAAACTGTGGTCACCAGGCTCAATCAGCTCACATTTCTCCAGATGTTTTGTGATCTCATCACTTATTAATGCTCCTAGCCGAGTTAGGCTGACTCTAGCTTGGGATAACTGGTTATAATTTCCTTGTTCCTCCCCAGTCCATTCTGGAAGAATTTGATTAGTCTGATTTCTATCCAGCCCTTAGTTACCCTTCTCCCCACATTCATCTCTGAGGAACTATTGGTTTTGGACACAGATATTTCTCCCCAATGTCTTCCTGCCATTTCAGAGGTGTAAGTCAGCAAAACCTCCCTATTGATTTGCTACATGCAAAACAGACCCTTCAGTCATTACTAGGACTAGATACATGAATACTTTCCAAGTTGCCAGGGTACTTCTATGATAATTGCACTATCATGACAATCTCAGCGATTGCTCATGAAATTTTTGTGCACAGAATTTTAAAATCAGGTCCAAATTCTCCATCAGCAGCTTACCTCTGTTACCATCTCTTTTGAAAGCTACCAATTTTATCTACAAATACTTTGTGAAATTGATGCCTAATTCCATATGAACAGAAACGAAAAGTTGCATTTAGTCAGTTAGTCACATTTCTAATTCTGTAATGTGTTGGAGGCCACAAGGTATGCATGCTGAAGTGTAATTTTGAGGATCTTCAGCAATATTGTGGCATGTAAACAGAGTTGAAACAGATTTTTTAATCTGAGTGGGAGATAGATTGAAAATAAAGACAATCTGTCAATAAAATAAAAGTATTTTGTTAAATTATTCAGATGCTCATAGATTTATGAAGAACACATGCATCATGCCCATTCATGCTTCAGTATTCCTGCAACCACTTATTTACAGGCCAAATCTAGGGTTTATGGCTTATTTTCTCCTGTAACTCTAAACCAAAAGCAAATCTTTGCAAGCGTGTGGCTCCTTTCAACAAAGCTGAGAAAGAGATAAACAGTAGAAATCTTTTAGTTTCTCGGTATGTGGCATCTTAACTATCACTATAATGCAGAGAACATCTGCAAAGTGCAAATTCCTTGGATTGCCATCTACTAAGTTCTTCTTGTCAGTCATCTGGGATTGGATTCTTTCCTTTTTTTTCCTTGTGGCTGTGTGATCTTTGTCCCTTAGTGTTTGACATAAAGCTGAACAGAGTAATTGTACCTTGGAACAGACGTGACATTGTTCCTCACAACTCAGTAAACATCTGAAGGCAAAAGCAGTGACAGTTGTAATGCAGGGTTTTCCCTCCATCCCCTGCACTCCATGTGCACATGTGGGACAGTGCTATGGTGGAGCTATAGCTAGTATGCCTGTCAGCTGCATTTTTACCCCCTTTTTGACTAAGAGTGTTGCAAGCCAAAGGAGACTGACTTGCAGCACACTCAGTGACTGAAAATGCAAGTACACCATATCCATCCACCTATACAGCTTCTTCTACCGCACCCATCACAGACACATCTGGGAGCTTATATTTGTGGGAAAGAGTCTAAGTGCATCAGACAGATAAAAACACTCTTAATATATGGTATTATATGTTTTTCCAAGGGGGGTGACTGCAAGTTTCAGCAGCTATGTCCTTTTCCCCTGATTGTTTTCAACAGGAAACAGAAACACTCAGCTTCAGCATCAGCTTTATGATATAACTGAGCCTTGGGCAGATTCCAGCCTGACCCTGGAGCCCCAGCAGCTGACTGTCCTCCAAGTCAAAACCCATTTTCTCTCCCACTATATTTTCTTGTAGCATGAACCTGCAAGGTGCAGCATCTGTTCGCCAGGAGCAAGGAAAGCCTGAGGGCTTTACCTAACTGAAAGTACATCTGAAGTCTCCTGGGAGCCTGCAGACATGGTCTGTGTGTACCTTAGCTAGGTAGAGCTGGAGCGACCACCAGCTTGTGGGGACAAGCCCCTACCCAATTCTCAGCATTTCAGTAGAAACAAAGCAAGCCTCCCAGGAAAGATTTGTCACATTTCCAAAAAGCACAGAACTCCCTTATTCTGTCCTTTGCCCTAAATTGCAGCTTGCAATTCATGCTTATTCTTCCCTAAATAGCTGCAAATCAAGCTAAATAAAGGGATCGCAGTTTGTTTTCAGCTGGAACATGTTAGCTAAAGGAAATACTGTAAATTACAGCACGATCATGCCACACCATTGTGATTGGGTAGCTGATAACGCCCCAGCCAGCTTGCAAATGCAGTTAAGAGCTCTTTGTTAAGTGGGAAAAGCAAAGCGACAGTTATTAAAAAGTCACTTAAATTTCAGGACTTACCCTGAGTCATCCCTGGCTCCCTCGTCTCTGGCTGATGTTTTCATCATTACAGCAAACTTTAAGACACTTTCTGTTTCACAGTGGCTTTAGAGTTCCTTGGTAAAGAAAGCAATTCCTTGCCATCGCTGAGCAGAGCCTCCACATCCTTAGGTTTTGTATTGATGATGGTATTTCTAGGGGCTGCAGGGGGAGGATGTTTAAAACCAGCTTCAGGCTCCGTAGTATCGGAGGGCAGACGACTAAACAAGCACTGAAATGAAAGCAAACTACCAAGAAGGTCTGATTTTAGCCTCTCTTATTTCTACTTCCTGTATTTATATGAACGGGGGATTTCAGGAAGAGGCAGTCTTTGGTGGTCAAGGGTGGGTGTGTGCGTGCGTGCGTGTGTGCATTATAAAGCCATATTTAGTAGTGAAGGTAGGTTAACCTTATTAGAAAGACGGGCCTGAGACTGCCAGCTTCTAGTTTGTTTCTCTAACATAAGTGAATTTGGGGGAAATTGTTTTACAGACTACAGGTATATCAGTAGGCAACAGAGCATGGTGAACTTTGTAAAGGATTTTATAAGGCAGCAAGGCATTAAGTCTCCGTCTGCAAATTCCTGAAGCATGTGTATTTCTATTGCTTGAGTAACTGGAACCAGATGGAGCTTGGAAACCTTTATATTTACACAGGACCTGAGAAAATGAAATGTCTAACACAGGCAGAGGATAGTTATGCAAAATAGTTCCTAGTTAATGCAAAAGGTAATGATAAGGCTGCAAGACTGCTAGTAAATGAACAGCTATCCATGCCGTGAAGCTCCAGACAGTCTCAGAGCACATTTGACCTGGAGTTACTTAAGTAGTCAAGTAGTGTGTGCTGTACTGGAAACCCAACTAAATATAGATCACCTGTGGAGGCTGGGGACTGATAGATGTACTGTTAGGGCTGGTGGCAGTCCTATTTGGCAGCTCTGTCATTCAGGAAATATTGGATGTTAGGAGAATACATAATGGAAAAAAAATAGAGCAGAAATATGAAGCAGAGGCAGAGAAAAGCAATTGCATGGAACAGAGAGGGAGACAAAGGTAACTTTTTGCTCCTTTTATCTTCAGAAGTAATTTCTCAGCTTTTTCAGATATTGTCCGGTAAGTAGCCTGTGCCATACAACCCACAGTGGAAATGGAAATGCCAGGCAGCTGTCAGCGTATCAGTATGAGGGAAACTAGACCTCAGTGTAGAACACAGCACCAGTTCTACTGGCACTGAGCTAGGGGGAGTCAGAGGGACCTTTACCATCATCAAGACACACCTGTGTAACTCAAGATAAATTTTTCTCAAGGGTTTTTCAGTCAAACCTGTAACTTCTGTTGGCATTAGAAAACATACCTTCTAGCTTTTAGAAGGATTTCTCTTAGAAAGTCCAAAAGCCTGACAGAAAGGCTGCATGATGGAAAATTCACCACTCTTCTACAGAAGGTGTCTTAGTGTTTAATTATTGATATTATCCAAATTCAGACCAGACTTTTTACCCTGCCTTGTCTAGTTTTAAGATTTCAGCTACTGTGTCACATTATGCTCTTTTCTACTAAATTAAGGAGCTCTTTGCTCCAACTCAGGTAGTCACTTTTAGACAATGATGAATTCATTCAGTGATGAATTTACCTCCTAGACAAACTGGTTGGCTGAAATTCACTCATCCCTCACTGCAGGCTTGCCAGATCACTGCTCGGAATCCTTCTGTTAACTCTGGAGCACTGTTGGTTCTGGGAAAGAGGTCCAAGAAAAAGTATGCTGCAAATTTGTTCACCAACTGGGCACCTTTGAAATGCACCTTGGGTATTAGCATAAGAACGTACAAGATAAATAGGTGATCCAGAACAGCCAGCATGGCTTCACCAGAGGCAGATCTTGCCTAACCAATCTGGTGGCCTTCTATGATGGAGTGACAGCATCGGTGGACAAAGGAAGGGCGACAGACATCATCTACCTGGACTTGAGCAAAGCCTTTGATATGGTCCCTCACCACATTCTTCTCTCTAAATTGGAGAGGTATGGATTTGAAGGATGGACTGTTAGGTGGATTAAGAATTGGTTAGCTGGTCACAGCCAAAGGGTTGTCGTCAACGGTTCTATGTCTGGGTGGAGGCCAGTCACAAGTGGTGTCCCTCAGGGGTTGGTCTTGGGACCAGTGCTCTTCAACATCTTTATCAACGACATAGACGATGGAATCGAGTGCACCTTCAGCAAGTTTGCGGATGACACCAAGCTGAGCGGTGCAGTCGATACAATAGAGGGAAGGGATGCCATCCAGAGGGACCTGGACAGGCTGGAGAAGTGGGCCCAAGAGAACCT
>VXAA01006108.1:1246-43995 GCA_013399115.1 Anseranas semipalmata
GTGCTCCTGGGGCTGTCCCGCTCGCCTGCCTGGCTACGGCGGTGGCCGCGGAGCTGCCGTGGGGCGCCCACACGCCCGACGCGCTGCGCGTCCCCCGGGCCGGGCCGGGAGCCGAGGCGTTGCGGCGCTCGGGAGCGCGTTGGCATGGGGAGCCGGGGTCAAGGTCCGCGCCTTCTGACGCCTGGCCCACGCGCGTCGGAGCTGGCACAGCAGACGTGGCAGGGAGTTGGCTTTCTGTCCCAGTGCCATCTCTGCAAGTGCTGAAAGAAGGACGTTAGAAATAAAATTTTGCCCGGTGATAGGACGCGGTAGAGGTCAAAATGTATTCTGACACCCTGTAAATTAATCTCATTCTCTTTTTTCTTTTTTTTTTTTTTCAAAGAGCCTAAAACTGATGGTATAGGATGAGAAGACTTTCCGCTATATTTTTCACATTTTCAGTTTTCCAAATGCATTTTTGCAGTCGCTTGAGACAGAACAAATAATGAAGAGAGAAGGATGAATGTTGCACAGTGTAGCACTGTCCTCTTAAAAACTAAAAAGCAGCAGTAATTGCATTGTATTCAGGTGGATAATTACAGAAGTAGTTAATGTCTGAATGTTTCCAAATGTGTGTATGTTGGATTTGAAAGGTTTTTTCCTGAGCGCTTGGTATATATTTTTTTTGAAAGCCTTGAAGGATCAAGGTTTTTTCATACCCACATCGAAAGAAATGACTGAAAACTGTAGCAGTGCCCATGTTTCTGAATCTGTTCGTTGGGGGAAAAAAAGAACAAAACACCAAACCACAAGTCCTGGCGCAGGCACGTTTTATGTGTCTTCAATTCTGGTGATGCCCTGGCAGTGCTGTTGCCGTTTCTCCATGCTGCCATTACATCCCAGCCCTCGGTATGTATAACTCAGTTATGCGAACTTGGTCCAGACTGAAGAGTGCCATTATGACTTTAGTTCTGAAGGATTTTAACCTCAAATTGTAGACTCTTATTCAAAGTGGCTTATTCCTTAAATTAAGTGGTGAGATGAAAGGTTCACAGCGCTTATAAAGCCATTTTGGTAAGGTCAAATTCAGTCCCTGGTACATAGCAAACAAATGAGCTTAAACTGTAGGGAAATTTTGTAGGCTGTCATTAATGGCTTTCGCCAAACCATTAATGTAGCCTCAGGGCTGAAGTACCTTGCGTGGCTGCTGCCCTGTGTTTAGAAATATAAATGCCTTTGGCTCGATAGGCTAATATAATTGGATAACGACCACTTTAGTAGGAAGGATTCAAATGAGTCATTGCTACTCAAACTGTAGTTGCAGCTAAAAATGAAAACAGAAAGTTAACTTTGCTTATACTGTATTTATTTTCTTTCTAAGCCTAGAAAGAGAAGTCCAAAAGCTAATAAACGTGAACTTGCTTTAATTCTGCTGGTCCTGTGCCGTGGGCTGACTGTAGGAAGCACGCGGGGCTGCTGACAGCGGTGTCCAGCTCTCCCACGCTCTCCGACAACTCCGCAGGAGTCGCTGGCTAAGCCTTGGGGGAGAGGGGTCTGAGGTGGCTCGAGTGAGAGTTGGGCTGGTGGGAGCCTGGAGGAAAACACTAGAAAAAGAGAGCGTGAACGGGGAAGTGTGGGTGAAACGCAACTGAGGTGCTGTTGAGCAACAGATTTTTTAAGCACACGCCCTTGGCCTGGCCCTCACAGCCCCCCAGAGAGCCCTAAAGCAGGCAGTTGAATAGCCTTTATGCAGTCAATGCTGCCTCTAGGTTGAAAGTGTATTTTTGTTTGGATTTTAAACCCTATTGGCAGCTTGCCACAGAGCAAAGGGGCTGTGGCTGAGTAATAATAAACCTCATTCATCCTTGTTGTATAAATGGACTGATTAATATTAGTTTACATTAGGAATGAATCTGATCCCATATCTTGCTCTAAATCTGAAGTTCGTGCTCAACAAAAAGTCAGTACGAGCTATAAATACTTCTCGGTTGCTATACGTACTGGAGATCTGGGACAGAGCACGTCACATGTAGAAGTCCCACTTTGCTGAGGTGAGACCTTGTATGATTTTAGCTTCAAATGATTTTATTCAAAAACAAGAGTAACTGTAGGTGGTATGGGGAGTCAAAGTGGCATTATGTACTACCTGGGAACGATTTCTCAAAAAAGTGTTGTAATTGTTTTGCTGACTATGTTTTACGTTCCCAGAAAGGGGAGATAGCTGTCAGTCATTATAGGTAAAATAAGTATTTCCTAAGTGCTGGCCTGAATCATAACTGCTTAGGTTGCAGAGTCGCTCGTTATGGACGAGGCATGTATTCATATCAAATTTGGACTAAAATGGAGAAGTGATTTGAGGGAAGAATTTGTAGTAACAAGTGGAAATGGGTATTGACACAGTGTACAAAAGGGAACAACAGGCAAGTGATTAGGTTTCTTTATCTTTGCAGATAAGGTTTGAAGAGACAGCTGAACCAGGCTGGTTTCCTCTGATATGGAGGGAAGACTCATGTGTATGTTCCCTACACTCACAGAATTGTCACTGAAATGTGAATTCACTAGAAACACTGCTGTGGCCCAGTTCTTCCTATTTAGGAGGGGATGAAGCAGAATTCCCTCTTAAGTTCCTGTTCTCTTCCAGCTCTGCAGATTAACTCCCGTAAGCTTCCACAACTGTGTAAGGTAGCGTTTGACATCGCCTGGGACTGTTGCATGGCTTGCTGTGGGAGGCAGAATATTTGAGCAGGCAGCTGGATGACGTCTTCTGAATGCCGGTTCTTGAGCTAAACACTGTGGAAGACATGAAGGTTTTATCTTTTGTGACTGTGACATTATTATGTGTGTATAGGACAAAATGAGTGTTTTGTTACTGACTTCTGAACTTTGCCAACGAAATAGTTATGGTAAAAGTCAAGGAAAAAAATACCTTATTCCTCAAATGTGCACAAAGTATGATTTCATTAACTTAAATTTTAAATCTTTACAATGTTTGCATGGAAGACAAAGCTCTCTTAGGAGGAAAAAAAAAAAAAACGACGACTAAATAATCTGTCTTTATTCCAAGCGAGATGTCAGCTGGTTTTGTTGTTGTTTCTTTGTTTTTTTGCAAGGTGACTGCAGAGATCTTGGGTATGCAAGACACCCCTCCCTGCATACGCGAACTGTAATTAATTTCCACCACAGCCCTATGCTGGATATTTGTGTTTAAAATGAATCCCACAAGGTGGGATGCTGAGCCTTCTATTTCTGTAAGAGCATAAGTTGGTATCCAAGTGGAAAAAGGTGTTAAGTTGTTTTGGGATATATGATAGAGGTTCTCTGGGGAGAAGAAAACTGCAGAGAAGAGCTCAGTGTATCATAAACACTCCTCTGGAAGCAGCAGTAGATTTAGTTTTAGCTGTTGTGTGTTAATTGTCTTCTGGAAGTCCGCTGAGAGACAGCATTAACTTCCTTGAAGTAAAAGCACTTTAAAAGTTTGCTTTAAACTCGATTTCTGAAATCTCTTCCAAGAGTGCCAAGTATTAGTCCAGTTAGCTGTAAGTTCTCATAATTGTTTGCTGGAATGTAAGTTCAGATTTCTGAACTGTGGAGCTGTTTTGAAACATGGTGAGAGATCGCTTACTGTAACCCCCTACCCCCCAGAAAAAATAATAATAAAAAAATCCCTATATGCTTGCATTTTACAGAACACAGGCTCGCTTACTGGGCATTGAATTTGGGACTTTCCCAGACATCCTGGGTGTCTTTTGTTAAGCTCTGCGTTCCTGAAGCACTGGGGTGTTCTGTTTGTCCCCTGCTTCCCTGGAGGCGCTGTCAGTGGGATCTCCTTTGTTTTGTTAATGTGGTGTGGGTTTTGTGTTTTTTGGTTTGTTTTATTTTGCCTTGTGTTTTGTTTTTTTTCCCCAGAGGCAAGAGCATATCTCTAGCTAGGAAAATATCTTATTGATTTATTTATTTATTTTACTGGAATAAGCAGGCAGAAGGCCTGCTACTGCGCTGTGCTTTGTACCTCAAAGTTCTGTTTCCATGTGCAAGTTGCTAATGGGACAGACACAACCTTTTTTAGGTTTAAAGAAAAAAAAAACCACCATGAAGGCTGCATGCTTTACATGGTTCTATTTTTATTTTTACTAGTTCTTGAAGGCTATATCTGGGAAAATGTAGCAAATTTCAGTTGCTTAGTAAGGTTGCCCAAGATATGACAAGCCAGAACAAGGGCAGTAAAAGTTTGTATTTTATTTGTTTAGCCCTTTGACTTTCATTGTCAGATTAACAGTGTTAAGCCAAGATAGGATTCAAGGTCAAAGTAGTAATTCGTGTTGCTCTGGCTTTTTTCTTGGCTTCTGCTCACTCAAGGAAGTTTCAAACTGCGTGTAGTGCAGAGATGTGTTGCTGGACCACACCGGGTTGAACGGGAAGTAAACCTTGTGTCCCACGAAAGCTGCCTGCGTGGAGTCCCAGCGGCAGCTGATCCCCGCTGCTGAGCCTTTCTTACTGCACTGAGAAAACAGTGAGGGTAAACTCTGCCATATTCAGGTGTGGCACAGATATGACTCGTCTCTTCTCATTTGCAGTTCATGTTGATCTGCTTTACTTTCAGTAAATACAATAAATAAGGCTTGGTCCGTCTGGGGAGCGGAAGTTGCAAATCCTGGCCGACAGATGAAAGCTCAAGTGGCCGTGGTATAGGGGAGGAAAGGGCATTCCAGGGAGGCTGCAGGCTTGGCTTTTAATTTGGGGATGTGGCGCATACAGATTTTGTGTCCCAGTTTGCCCTGCTGAGCAGGGACTGATTTTCCAGGCCTTTGGATGAAGAACAAGCAAGCTGTGCTTTGCTCTCTCCTATAGAGTGCTGCTAAGTGCTGTTCTGAGTAACGCCTCTCTGATGGGATTGTTAGAAACTTGAACTTGCCTTTCCACTTCGCTGTGATTTTTGAAAGCAGAGGAGGAAGATGGCTACACTGGTGCTGAAGACAGATGATTTTTTGTCTTTTTTGTTCACAACTCATTTTTGTTAGAGACTGGGATTGTGGTTCTCCAAATACGAAAACAGTTTTGAAAACAATGAGAGCAACTCGTATAGTAGCTGTTTGCTGATTTCATCTTTTTTCTTATAGAAGAGCATGCCAGTCAGCTAGTGTAGTGGAAAACATTATCTATGAAATATGTTTTAGAATTGTTAATTCTATATTTTCTTTTTTATACTCCAGGGTCTAGAAATCTGTCTAGATTTTAGGTGCTTGGCATCCCAGTATTTTGAATTTTTTTTTTGTTGTTTAACTTAGTTGCTATTTTAAGTCATCCTTTCAGACTTCAGCTAATGTTATGAATCTAGAATATATGCATTCTTTTGGGAACGTTGGAGAAACTGCTTTTTCATTGTTTGGAAGTCAGTCCTTCCTTTCAGATTTCAGAGAAGAAGGATCAGGCACTAGCTGCAACAGGTTCCACCCTGGCGATTGCATCAAGAAGTACTTGGTGCTTCTGGAAAGCCATGCTGGCACAACGCAAACCTGCAAGACGTGAGCATGTTTCACCCCACTTGTGCAGTAACATCGCAATCTCTGTTGCGAGCTCTTGGGGAAGTTAAGATTTTGTCTGCGTCAGGACACTTGCTGAGCATTTGTCTTGCCTAAGATGAAAGAAAACTTTGTGTTGTGGACACATGGCTTGATTAAAACTGGCAAGAGCAGCATGAGCACCACATTTCTGAAGCCTGCTGTGTATAGACTAGCAGTCAAGCCTTTCTCTGTTCTTGTTTGTGTTGTTTAAACTGACATGTTGTCTTTGGCTCTTGCACTCAGTGCAGTTAACAAATAGATGTTTTGCCACTGAAGGAGAAGTTTGTTTTCCTTATTGCCTGGTTAATCCATTCTGAAGGTTACTCTAGGATACAATTTACTATTATCTAAAACAACGCTATTTATACAACAGCACTTTAAAACACTTCTATCTTTTACTTTCCTGTTCAGCCGTTAAAAAATAATTTAGTTTGCTGCTGCAAAGGACAGAGAATTCCAAAAACGGTCTGACTCGAGTTCCTTTTCATGCATGAAAAGGGACATGCCAAGGAAAATTAAATGGTTTGGTAATCCTCTAAAACAGAAGGGATTATATTTTCCTCCTGTTTTCTTCTTCGTAGAAACTTAATGTGAAAAACATCATCGTTCTTTAGCTTTACCAAGAACTGCATGTTAATTCAGGGCTCAGCAGAGTAAGGTTTCTTGCTTAAGAGAAAAGATTTACTTGGGTTTATGGCTTCTGTAGTCCATAGTTAATATGTAGATTTGCAGTTAAATAGGCATGTCCAAATGCAATGCACATGAAAGCAGAAGTACAGTGAGCTTACAGAAGATATCTGTGGAGGTTTTCCTTCACAGTTACTTAAAGCAAAATCTTGTTTCCTTTTCTTTCCAGATGTGTAGAGTTTTGGAGATTTAGGTAATTATATCCCTTCTTAAATTATGACTATGCAGAACTAACTTTCCACGCTTTTGTGGGTGAAATTGGAAAGCAACTGAAATGTTTTTAAAGCCACTTAGTGGGTTGTGTAATATTTCTGTTGTACTTAGTCCAGTAGCCAAGATTTTAAATCCGAAGTTCACAGCCTTAAAAAGCATTTAGTCGCATTATTATGCTGCTCAGGCACCATTTTTGAAATTTGCTTTCGATGTTGCTGCAGCCAGGCTGATAACCCTGAAGTAATTTGCTGCTGCTTTTGTTTTGTATAAAAACTTCAGGACAAGTACAGGTGTACCCTGTTTTGGGTGTATAGCTAGCTTAGGTAATCACCAAGGAGATGTCTTTATTTTATTGCCTGTTTAGCTTAAGTATTCATCAAGGAGTTGTCATTATGCCTGTTTTTATGGGATGTATTTGTTCAAGGAGTGAACTTGGTTAGTTTTCTTGGGATGTTAAATGAGCTGAGCAAATAAGTGTTTTGTGCTCTGAATTTGCCATCATAACAACACATTTTGGTAGGAGTGTATTTGTCTTTTTGCATTAGTTGTCTATTTGCAATGGTAAATGCCTGAGATTCAGTTGTAATAAATAACTTTCACTGGCATTTTGCATGAGCAAAGCTTTCAACTATTTTAGATGATGTTTGAGGTGAAAGAGAAGAGTAGGGGTGTTTGTTGTTTTCTTGCATACTGATTTCAAATCGACAGATTTGGACTTGATCTCTCTGCTCTTTGCTGTACATGGAATGACACAGGGTGGCACCAGCATAGCCAGTTACCTTCGTCTGCCACATTGTCCTTAGGAGGTGGCACTTAGCCTCTGCCATGGACTGACTGTTCTGCTCGCAGCCTGCGTCTGAGCCTCCCCCAGGGGCAGCCCTCTGAGTTTTGGCCGGGTTCATCCTGGGGAAGGAGGCAGCACAGGGGCAGGTGTGTGGGTAGGACTGTTTGCTAGCAGCAGTGGTTTGTGTTGCTTCAAAGCATCTGCGCACCTGCACTGTTTGATGCAGAGTTACAAGTGATCTAAGGCAGAGGAAGAAGTTGCTGTCAGAACTACAACTAGAAAATAAGGATTTCTGACTCTCTGCTGTGCTTAAAGCATGTCTCCAGCTGCAAAGAACCAGGAATCGGCTTGTGCTTTATTTCTTTAGTTATTTTACCTGTTGTGTAAACCCAGGAATGAAAGGCACTGCCTTAACGTTTTTAATTTATCAGTCAGTAGATCAAATCTCAATTTGCCAAGTGAAGAAGTTAGGCAATTGAATTGTGTAGGACAGGGTGTAGCTTATATCAAGTCTGGTGATTGTTATATGTCTCATTGCACAGTGTAATGTTTCAAGAAGCGCCTTGGGGACTTTGAGACTGTCTCACTTCCAAATGTGACATTACCTTTGAAAACGGGATGCGAATGTCTGACCGAGACCCTGTTGAACATTTTGTCTGAGAATCTCTCTTTCTGTGCTTTCTGTGCATCCTGAAGATGGAATAGATCAGTCACTAGCAAGCTCCTGTTTCCTCTGTGTTTCTGTTGTAATACAAGGATAAATGTGGCTGATACTGTTGACTGATGTAACTTTGCACGTGTACTAATTGAAGGGAGTCTATGCCTGTTTGTTTTGCACGTTTCAGAAATACGGCTACACGCATCTTTCTGCTGGCGACCTCCTTCGAGACGAACGAAAAAGGCCAGGCTCACAGTATGGAGAACTCATTGAGAACTACATCAAGGAGGGGGAAATTGTACCGGTTGAAATAACAATCAGCTTGTTGAAGAGGGTAAGGAAAGGGCTATTTCCTTGCTGGTTCACTCTTGCAGACTAAGTGACAAAGCAGTGGCAGTATTCTTAAAGAATTGCTCCTCTTCCAGTGTGAGTAGTGTGGAATGGCAGACATGTAGGTGCACATTGCATATGCTGTGCTGCTCTTAGGAATTACTTGTGCTGCTGGCTGGTTGGTAGGCGATGGCCTCTGATACCTAGGGATTTGTGATAACTGAAATTTTCTTTTTGGGTTCTTCTATGGAAGCGAATGAAGTTCTGTATTTCTCATTTCCCTTAGCACACTTTAGGACCTATTGGTCAGAGCAGTCATATGAGAGTGTAGGGTGGAGGTGTTAAAGGTAGTAAGTTTCTGTAAGTTTTATCAAAGTAGACAGCCAGGTGAAGGAGAGGAGAAGAGCACCTGCAAGTGTTCCTGTGGAAGGAAAAGCTCCAGCATTTATCCTTATTAGATGTCCAGGAAAATAATCAGAATATCTCCTTTGTGACAGAAAAGGCTTCTGTTGCTCATGCAACTAAATTTCTGTGGAGTTTTTTCTATTAGAATTAACTCTAGACCAGGGACAGTTCGGCGTCTTACACTGGTATGTGCTGTTACACAATATTGTAGAATATAACACACAAGCCCAGCTTCAAAAGTTTGAGATTTTGAGCTTTATGAAACAGTGTATTTAGTTTGAAAGGAGGCTCCATTGCTGCACCAGTGAAATAAATAGAATGCACTGAAGGTGAAACAGCAATAAAAAAACATTTTGTAAACCTGCAATAATTCTGTGATAAATGCTTATTAATTTGTTATGTGAACATTTTGGGGGTGATTGAGCAAGTTGATAAATAGTTGCATGTGCAGGAGATCTTGAACCAAATTCTCTTCTATCAGGCTATGGATCAAACAATGGCTGCCAATTCCCAGAAGAACAAGTTCTTGATTGATGGGTTTCCCAGAAATGAAGATAATCTTCAAGGCTGGAATAAGACTATGGATGGAAAGGCGGATGTTTCCTTTGTTCTCTTTTTTGATTGCGACAATGAGGTAATGAAGTGTGTTAGCCTAACTTCTTTTCTTGCTATATTGTGAGAATCATTCAAGAAGAACAATAAAACTCTGTTGGGTAGTGAATCTTTCCATATTTATGGACTAGTGTTGGAGTAGAAGGAAAACTCGGTCTGTGAGTTTCAAGGATTTTGGCAACTTGTTTTTGCAGATGAAAAACTGCAGGCTTTTGAAATAGCAAGTGGATAATTACACTTGGTATAATCTTGTACAAATAAATTATATTGAAGAAGCACTTCAAACAATTACATTCTTAAGGAGAATTTATAAAAGCTTTAAATATATTAAACAATTATTTGATTCATGTTCAGAAAACGTTGCTCTGTTTACTCTTAAAGATTTCAGGCTACTTGTTTAGTAGCAATGTTTGCTTTAATTCTAAAGTGCTGACAGCGTAAGTCTTCGTTTTCATAGTTGTGAGCTGTGCTGTGGGATACCTAATCAACATTTTATTCAGCAAGTCATTAGATTATAAGGGCATTTTGACAGTGATACATTACATTAATTTAACAAATGCCATGATATGCTGTCTTTTTAATATGGCAGTGCCCTTGAGGGATAAAAACTGATAGGAAAATAACAACATCTTAATCTGACTTTCCTCCTTTTCCTCAGTTTTCTGAGTAATGTTATTAAGTTGCTTTTTTTTTTTTTTTTTAACTTAACTGCAATTTTTTTAGTCTCAACAAGTGTGGGAATATTTTTTCTGCTAATTAAAAAAAAAAAGCTTAAATGAAAATAATGAAAATTTTCACGGGGGGTGGTTGTGGTGGTGTTAATTTTGAGGTTCTAATTTTTACCATAGATGTACTTTGTAGGAAAAAAATCACTTTTAACCATTGTCCTCCTACATGAGTAAGATAAATATACTCATGAGCTGTACATGTGTCAGCATTGCTTACTTAACTTCAGGCTTCAAAAGTTACAGTTCAATGGGCAGCTTTTAAGTATAGTATTATAACTTTTACTTAGACTTCACTTTTTAAATTTTCATTATAGCAATGCCAAGTAAGAACAGTTTAACTTCTAATAAATTAATACGTAGGCTTGCATAAATTCTTGAGAGAGCACACAGTGGCTCTTTCAGTACAGGCATGTGCTGGTAGTCTAATTTGACGTTCTGCTTTTCAGATCAGAACACATCCTTGAAAATCAGATGATTTTCTTTAAATGTCTCAAGTTGGAGGCTTAGTCACACCACAGAACTTGATGTTGCTTTTGCTTTCCCTGACCCTAATTCCATTTTAAGAGCCCCCATTTTAAAAATCTGGTGAAGTGTAAAGCTGTCATCCTTTTCCTCTGGAATAATCCAACTCCCCATGTGAATTCTGGGCTACATACATCACATTTGGACACTATTTTGTGTGTCAGGCCTATTTAGATTTTTTTTTTGAATATTTGTTACTAATTCATGATTTTTGTTTTGCTCCTGCTATTCAGGTAAGCACATTGTGTTCTTGTTCTTCTTCATCCTTTTGATGTTTTTTTGTAGATATGTATTGGTCGCTGTCTTGAAAGAGGCAAGAGCAGTGGTAGAAGTGATGATAATCGGGAGAGTCTGGAAAAGAGGTACTATATCCAAAACTTTTCAGCTCTCTTGTGTTTTAATTTTATTATGTAATGCTTTCTTCCCCCTTTGCTTTCTCCTAGAATTCATACATATCTGCAGTCTACTAAGCCTATAATAGACTTATATGAGAGAATGGGAAAAGTCAGAAAAGTGGATGCCTCTAAATCTGTTGATGAAGTAAGTATATAAGCCAGAAAACATGGGGATGGCAGTGGCAGGCTACATATTTATAGCATTCTTCTTAGATATGTGTATGGTTAGTGAAGCTAATTGGGCAGTGATGTTTATTACTGAAGGAGGTTATGGAACTTTCATTTTGACTCTTGAAGAACTGATTGAGATATGAATAACTAAAAAATCAGTTTGTTATGCTTGAACATGAGCTGGACTAAACAGATTTTCAGTGTTTCTGTGTTAAACAGTTTCTTGTCTTTTTCACTTTCATGAGCTTTTGCTTTTCTGAAATACTTAATATTGTTCTTATGTCCCAGTTTCCCAGAATTGATGCTAATTTTTCTATTAAAGAATCACTATGAAAATTCTAAGAAAAACATCTTTAAATACTATCAACTATTGTGTGCTGGATTAACTTGAAGTGACTGTTTACCTAACACTTCATAAAATTAATAATCTTCTCTCTCTTTTTAGGTTTTTGAAAAAGTTGTACAAATTTTTGACAAAGAAGGCTAATTCTCAGCTTGAAAGTTCATTTAAACTTGTGCTTGAATCTTGCTTGAATAGCTGCTACTGCAGTCCACTCTGTTTTAAAAGTTTTTTGATTGTTTTTCACATATTGAATGATGATTGGAAAAGCAGTTAATTACAAATGGATCTGTTTTTTTAAATAGGAAATCATTTCTTGTGGCTATAGTATACAAGTTTCAGGGTTCTCCATTAGCATAAATTCAGTTGCTCACGTGACAAAATCATAGTTAAAACATCTCTCTGACGGGACTATTCTGTCACAGTTCTGTGCCTATCATGGGCAGCCCTTCTTATTCCTTATTGCCATACACCTATTTTTCTTAAGGATCAACTAAACAGCAGCATTAAGCAATGAGGGACCTGTGTGCCCTTGTTTGTCTTTCGGATGCTTGGACCAAATTGAGAAGACGTTTTTTCAGAGTATAATTTTTGTCACAGAGTTCCCTGTTATCCCCAAATATGAATTCTGTAAGTAAAACTACAGGTAACATGAGAATCTGTTTCAGCAGTTCTCACAAAACTATTTAATATGCTGTTCAGCAATAGACATGCGAAGTACTTTATGGAAAGTGGTGCTGTCTTATGATTCTGGGTGTAAACTGTCTTGTAAGTTCTTGACTACCTGGATGACATGGCCCTGGGCTTTGCCTTGTCTTCATTTCCAAAAAGTTGAGAATATCATTTCAAAGTCAGGTCAGTATTTCCATTCTCATTTATTTTGAATGATAGTTTTGTTCTTAATTATAGCATGACCTTCACAAGGTGCAAAACTCTTAAATAGCGTACATTAAGCAAAATCTTCTAACAGTTCTGTCTTTTGTAACAAGTGGAAGGGATTTTCTGTATTATAATTATTGAAATACTGTGTTACTGAATGCTTTAAGGTTTGTTACCTGGGGAAATATTTTTATGGTTAAACTTGTGAATTTGTTTCCCTAACATTATATAATTTTAATAGCTGTTGTTTGAAAAGATTGTAAATGGTTGCACTTTTGTTATGATGTGGTCAGCTGAAGGGAAGATATCTGCAAAAAGAAGTCCCATTCCCTTAAACAGATTGGGTCCTGCTTTATTGCATTCTCTTGAATTAGTACAGTCAGCAGCAATAATAATTGGGAGAAGCAGATAACTGGCTGAAACAAACAGTATTTTAAATGTTTGTACAGATGTGGTGTAATTCTACCTTTTGTTTGAAGTAACTCCCCCCACCCTCCATAAGACTAGTGTGCATAGATCTGTGGGGGCCCAACCATGCATTCCTTGCACGCTGTAAGCTTTCACTGGAGAAGCCTCCAGAAGGTTTGAGGATGGGTGTTTTAACTAATTTTAGTGATAGGATTCTTCTTGCTACATTAACTGACACTGTAATTGGTTTATGATGTGCTAATATGTGTTGCAAATTACAGGGAATTGCAGTTTGGAAATTTGGGGGTTCAGCTGTTCTATATTGATGATTTTCTCTTTTTAAAGAAAGCTTTAATTTAAGCCTAGCTTCTGATTAGGATCAGATGTGTTGGTCCTCATCCTGCGATCTGATCTGTGCAGGCAGATTTGTATTTGCATGAATTCTCATTTTACTGAGGTTCTTGCAACTGTTGGACTGGGGAAGAGGTGGGTACGGAAATAAAGGGTAACCTACAGTATCTTTTCTGTATGGTGGTAGTTCAGACAAAGGACTGAGCACAAATACCTGTTTACTACTGCAGAATATGTGGACCATGACTGCTTTTGTGAGTGTGCGAGGCTAATGCTTTTGCTTTATGAATTCTCCCTTAAAACAAATTATGGAACATAATTCTTGTTGTATAAGTATGCTGACATAGGATAGGACCCAGTGAAACTACACGTTTTGATGTGAAGGTTAAAATCAGGATTTTTTTCAAGAAGACTTCAAGCACGATTCTTTAATCTACTTAGAGATTTAATTATCCTTTGTTTCTAAGTTACTGGCTCTTACAAGTTCTGCTGAGAATAGAGTATATGTTTTCTCTCATTGTATACTTTTCTGTGTATTTAAGTGCTGAAACAAACAAACAAACAAAAACTTTACAGCAAGTTTTTTTGTTTCTGTTTTTTGTTTTTTGTTTTTGTTTTTTTTTTTTTAAGACAAATAATGTTTTGGCAATATTGAATTTGGAGTGGATTGTAATGTGTCTGTACAAAGACTAGATATTTTTGTCATTTTATTTATTGAAGATGCCATTAAATGTTACCAAATCTTTCAAGTTGGATTTAAGATTGAAATGAAGATTAAAGGTAATATGCCAATGTGTTGTGCCCACTTAGCAGCAAAACTGTACACAGAATTTGAGAAGATCAAATAAACTTTGTTCTGTGGCTTAATATGAGTTCCTTGGCTTACAGTTCTCTGCCATAAGAGATATTTTCACACATGTATACAATGCTAATATATATGTACACTTTATATATCTTGCATGGATGGATGCACACAGGTATGTCTGTAAAGGTTCAGCTTTCATGATCAAAACAGGATAAGATCAGGCAAATGCCTGTGGAGTTGGTACCTTTTATTGATGAATAGGTTTGTCAAGTTACTATATTCTTACAGTTATGCAGTGGTAATTCATTTGGCACATCTGTGGAAGAAATGGGACATGGGAAGTGGGCCTGGAAACAGAATCCTATTGTGTGGCTACTGTTAGAGATGCGTTTTCTTGATTTCTATGCTTCCTTGCTCAGTTGCTTTCTGATTTCTTGGATGCTATTCTGCCACTCTGCAGCACAAGTCTGTGTGCTATGCTGGAGATGGTGTTCTTAAAGGAGCTTTTCTTCCTTTTAGTGTACTTCTCAGATGCATCAGTTGAGAACTTGCCTTTTGGACACTGGTCATGATTCTACTTCAGGAGGGACAAAACTGTTTTGGATATGAGTGGAAGGAGGATTGGCACAGCATAAAGGTTTTTTTTGTTTTGTTTTTTGAGAAAACAAACACAAAAAACCTGAGAGGTTGTCAGGCTTATTTTAAGTCTTCATATTTCACATAGAGGTTTGTCACAAATGGGTTGTTTATTCGCATGTAGGTTTCCAGTAAACAACATGTTGAACTTGAAACCTTACTCTGGAAAGACTTGCACAGCTGGCCTGAAAGGAACGGGAAAAGCAGGGAATTTTCCAGCAGCGTAGGTATCTTTCTGCTGGTAAAACTATGTAACCAAATGTCTTTTAAACAACTTGCTGAAACCTTACCCTGAGGATGTGGAGTCTCATAAGGGACAGACTGATAAGGGTAAGACTCTGGTAGCTTGTCCCAAAGCAAGCTTCCCTCTCCCACAAGTAGACTTGAACTGAAAGTCCCCACCAGAAAGGTGCCGATTTGTCAGGGAGTGGGGCAGAAGAGGCTGCCGTAGAGAAGACCGTAAGCACGGAGCTGAGGACTGCCTCAGTATAAGACGTTCCCCATTAGCAACATTTGTCCTTAATAAAAATAGATGGTTTGTGAGGGAATTCCAAGATGTTATGCAAAATGCTGTGTCTTAGAAACAGCAGGGAAATCTGTGTGCTGCTGCCCAGGCTGAACTGAGGAAAATGGGAGAGTTAAACTGCAAAAAGCTCAGTTCAGGCTGGAGCTGCTAACTCGTTATCAGTTGGCAGTTTTAAAGCTGCCAGCAGTTAGGAAAGTTACAGCTTCGTGGGTTACTCTTCTGCTTAGTTTGAAGTGCAGGACCAGTTTGGTCCCTGTTGTGAAGCAGATCTCTTTGAAAGCTGCGATCTGTGAGTACTCGGTTGGCCTTCTGCTCAGGTGGGGCTGACACCCTGAAGAAGAGCGGATTATTCCTTCGAGATGCAGTGCAGCAGCGCTTAGAGGCTGGTCGCCTGGGGCTGGGTGCTTGCTGTAGTCTGGAGATCCCAGGAGTAACAGCTAATAGTGAAAACTGCAAGATGATGCAAAGATGATTCAGCTAATCGGGTAACAAAGGAGACAGCAACAAAAATATTAAGACTTTTGATTTCATGGAGCAGGAGCTCTTGCCCTCTTTTGATCTGCAGACCTTTACAAATCTTCCAGTAGAGATATGGGTGCATAGATGAATTTAATCCTGCTGCTCTCAGCTATTTTTCATGGATTGCTTAGTTTAAGATGGTGGTTTTCAGCCAGTGTTCTGTAGGGTATTTGTTGGGTAACAATAGATGTCTTTATTGAGTCTGCTAATCTGCTCAGCTGAAGTATTCTCTATCCTCTTTGCTTTCTGCCTTTTAATGTCTTTTCCTTACCTTTCTGAATTGCAGATACTTTTTGGGATGGTGAAGGGGTGCTCTTACCAATCTCTGTTCCTTGCAAAAGAAGCAAAATCTTTAAGTACCTTCAGCCTACTGCTGTTTCTGCTAGTGAGCTGGGCACATAATCTGTTACAAAACTGATGTAAAGCGTGTTGTGCTATTTTCTTTACCTATAGAAAATCATTGTCATACCTGTGCTCTTTTCTCCTGTGAGATCAGATGTGCCTGTCTTGCTTCAGCACAGTGCTTAGCAGTAGTTGCATGAAGAAACCTCAATCACTAGACGTTGAACTAGCAATGACCTGTTATGCTTCGATGGGAGCAAGTGAGATGATTGATGAGGGGAGTAAAGACGCTTAAGGAAGCTCTGTCGATTCCGCTTCACTAATCAGACTTCGGCTTTAGATACGTATCTGTTCTGCACAGCAGTGATGCTTGGATTTAGTGTAGCTCATCTTTTCACAATTATGCTGGATAGAAATTCATACAAATGCGTTCCCTGCCTAGAAGTTGGCTGTCTCCCCTTGTTCTCTGCCACCTTGAATTTCAGGAGTTACAGGGGCAGGAATTTGTCTTCAGAGTAAAGCTGTAGAAGCTAAACTGGGCAGAATGAAGACAAATTGAGCCATTCTTGTGAAGAGCTAGATGCACAGTTTATTTCACTGTGAGCAGCAATGCCAGGCTATTTTGTCATCCTGGTTTATAGCTGTATTCAGACACCAAAACAGAAAATTTCTCTTCCCCCTCAAGTATTTGGCAGAAGGCTTGCTTTTGTCTAAAATGCTCCTTAAGTACTGTGCAAAGCATTCAATACTAAACCAAATAACAGCTTGAGTTTTGCTTTTTCTTTCTAATTTACAAATAGGAGGGTTTGGTTTAGTTTCATGTAATAGCCACTGCAGCGAGACAACTCTTGGAAAATACAAGGCGCCATCCCAAAAGATATTATCTGTTTTATTCTGGAGGGCTTTTTAGCACAGTGCAGTTCCGTTATGGTAAATGGCAAAGACTGCAGGACTGCTAGGCAACTATCAGAGTAAGTATGATGATATGTGATGGTATATGGAAATGGTATCTTATACAGGAGATCCACTTGCACAAAGCTAAATTTCTGTTCTCAGCTCACATTTTCATTTAGTGCTGTGAGATGCGAAAAGGTATTTTGGGATAACTTCTCAATTGGATCAAGTCCTAGGAGTGAAACTTAATCTGTCATAGGGGCCTTCAGGGACTGCCAGAATCTGTCAAGGTGTTCAGAGGATGTAATGTGTAGTGGTCCTCTTTCCTGACTGAGCATAGAGCTATCTCTTCAGGTTGCTGTTTGGGGCATTGCCACTGTCATCTTCTAAGCCAGATCCAGCTGAACTCCTCAGCTGTGGTCACCAAATATTCTGAGGTCCATGACACACTCTAACCCAAATACCTCTTGTCGTTGTCTGAATATCTCCTGTGGTTATGTTTGGTATGATGGAAATCATCAGTGCCTTTTTTTGAGAGGAGGACTGGCACAGTACAAAGTTCAGCTGCTGGCCCCACCTTATACTCCACATACACAAATTTCCTGTGGGAGGGAGATGTTCTCTGGGTGTTGTAGTGGCTTGTCTACTCCCATTTTTCTTTCCAGGCCATGCACCCTGGATGGACAAATTTTCCCAAGGTAAAAGTACCTCCCTACCCCAAGAGGGGAGATGGTAGCTGGATCATTTGAGGAGCCCTTGGGCACAGAAGACAATAATGTCGTGAAACATCCTGGGTGCATTTTTCAAATGAAAGTGTAATCAGCAGCCACATTTTTGCTGGATAATCAGAATGTCCATGGAAAATAGACATAAGGATAATTTTACCATATTCGTTTTCATTTAAAATGTTCTGCGGAAAGAAAGTGCCTTTGACCGCTTCCCTGTGACATAGAGCTCGGCATTTGAAATGCTGTTCCTGAAGCAAGCATTGCATTTGGCTCACCATGTGTGACTTCTTGTGAAGCTTCCCTCGGCTCTTGGATGCTGTTCTTGCCAGCAAGAGCAGATTGCTTCCAGCAATAAACATCCCACAAAATTATGTATGTTCTTTAAGAAAAGTACCAAGATTTTCTGCTAATTGCAAAAATACATAATGGATGCCTTCAGCATCTGTTATTTATTCTATAACCAGCTTTCATCCAAAAGTAACCTTTAAACAAACAT
Organism: Anseranas semipalmata; assembly: GCA_013399115.1. NCBI lineage: Eukaryota > Metazoa > Chordata > Aves > Anseriformes > Anseranatidae > Anseranas > Anseranas semipalmata. The sequence goes on from VXAA01006108.1 coordinate 19,216, forward strand.
TAAGATTGGGTAGTTTAACTGTTCCAATGTGTCACACACATCTACACCCTCTAGTTTAATTATGTTTGAAACATGCTTATATTTGACTCTTAGTGAGAGGGAGAGTTGTTTATATCTCCAGCTCGTAGACATTCACAACCTGGAGAAGACGATGCTTGGAGCCAGACGTGAAAGCCTGTCTCGGGCATTTAACATCGCTTTTTTGGGAAGCAGCCCCACAGCCTCCTGATTTTGCTCACAAGGCAATTGCTTAAATGCACCACAAGGAGGGGTGCAAGGTTCACCGAGAAGAGGACGCGGATTAAAAGTGTCATTCATAGGCTGTGTAATATTGAAAGACCTGATTTTCTTAAATAGTGTACCTTTAAAAAAAAAAAAAAATCCATATTTTGGGATGGCTTTTTGTTGCAGAGAGATCTGCTATATTGGTAACTTGGCAACAATGAATGTCATGCTTTTTTGTCCGTTTATTTAATTGCATCTAATGAGGAAAAACTAGACGAGCCCAACTTAATTATTGTGGATGTTCTGTGCCACTACATTCATGATAGGTTTGTCATTCCCATCCTGAACCAACTAGGCAACTTTCCGAGCTTGGCTTGGGTGAGATCTTTCCATTAGCTAAGGAGCCATAATACCTGGTGCCATGGGAGATGCGTGCTCCTCGTGTCTCCCCATCCCAGAGTGCCTCAGGAGTGAGAGCTGCCCTGGGCTGGCAGAGGGAGCACGAGAGGTGAAGCTGCTGGGGAAAGCTGAGCGCTAAGCACCTGATTCCCTTTCACAGGGCAACTTTAGAGGAGAATGGCTGTAGCTATACAGCCAAAAGCCTAAACTCTTTTGGCTGTTGAGTGATAGTTTGTGGCAAAATCTCCTAGTTGCCCTTCCATCCTATCATTCCTTCCAAAGGACTTTGATGGGAACATGTGGACTAGTTTGCTCCTCCAGGCATGGCTATGAAGATACTACCTGGGTATCCTTCAGCAAGGAGCAGTAACAGACCCATGCTGCCTGAAAGACCTGCGTAGGGCTCCAGCTAGGTGGTGGGGACAGCTTCCTGCAGAGCCCTGGTGCTGAACAGGCTCTGAGGAGGAGCAGCAGGTCAATTGGTTTTGTTAAAGAATAACTCGGAACCTGCTGAGAGCCATCTGTCATCACTGTTCTGCTGTTCCAGTGACACCTGCGCCTAGTGTCACTTCACATGCAGGCAGCAAAGAGCAGCACCATGGGGCACCAAGCACCGAGGACTTTGCAGCCCCGATGCAGTAGCTCTCTGATTCCTCTATGCTTAGAGGTGTTTCCACTCTAAGCAACCTGCCTCCTGCCCTGTTATGGAAGGGGAAATTAATGCACAAAGGGACTCTGAAACCGAACAAAAGCACAGCCAAAATGAATGAGAAAGAAAGAACTTTTGCATGTGAAGCACAGCTGCTCAGATTTGACCAAATTAGCTCCTACCTCCTTGCAGTTAACAGGGTGAGGTCAGGCTTGCTGTGGTTGAGGAGAACTTCACTGCATCAGTTCTGTGAATCAGGAGTCCTTTACCCCCAGAGTTATTCCAGGTGTTTAGGCCAGGATGTTAAACAAGTTCTGCTGTTTATCCAAAGTATTTAGAGGAAGTGTTTTGTTTTGTTTTCCTGGGGAAACCTATCAGTGCAGTCTTAGGGCGCTGCTTTGTGTTGGTAGACAAGTGCCTCAAGAACAAGTTAACACGATTGTGGGCAGAATCTGAGAGCCAAAACGGTTTGGGATTCTGCTTCCCCTTGCGGGATGCAACATCTCTCGGTAGTTGTGTCCATCTCTGCAGCAGAAAAAAAGACTAGATAATTATGCTTCAGATAACATGTGTTTTTAAAAGTTAATAAGAACATCAGTTAATTAAAAATAAGGCACAGCTGACCTTAATAAGAAAAGGTGATAACCTTCATTTTGAAAATTAGTTGAAAAATGACTTATCCATTAACTACCAGTGTGATGGGAATTACTGTGGGGAAGGGAGAGTTTGAATCCTGGGGGGAGAGCAGGCAGGTTTCTGCCATCTGAGCATGCACAGGGTCACCACAGCAGCTAACCACAGTAGATAGGAGGCTTATTAAGAGCCTTAATTAGCTTTGTTGTCACTTTTCCGTCATGACCAATTAATTAACTTCTGCCTTATGTATCCTGCTGTCCCCTCTCAGAACTGCACAGTCCCATAAAACTATGAGCTCTGGGGAAAAGAAAAGGATAAAGGTGGGGAGATGAGAGCCCCCATAAACAGCCAAGGAGATGCTGAAGGCCCCCCCAGAAAGGTAAGGTCTTTGGCAAAAACCTACAGGTGACAGTCCTTGGTGCAAACGCAGGGTAACCCTGCTGAGCTACTAATTGCTGTAATTGGTTCCATCAGGGAAGGCAGCCCAGGTGCCCAGGGCTCTGTGGTGAGGACAGGGACTTGCTAACAGGGTCCCCTGAATGCAGTGTGAAATTGCAAATGGGAGCCCAGGATTGGGTGTTCTGGCAGGGCAGTGCTGTTCCTGCAGCCCGTGCTTTGGGATCCAGGGAAGGAGCAGAGGTGAGAGCTCTGGGTTTGGTTGTTGCTGCTTTGCTTTGCTTGTGGGTGAAGCTGTCCGTGCCTTTGGACTGTCCCAGAGGGGCTGGGCTCTGTGCGGACAAGGTGCTGGGAGGGGTTAAGCAGTGCTAAGAAGGCATGGCTGAGTTCCTTCCTTGCATTTTGTTGGGTGTTGCAGGAGCAGAAGAGCCGGGGACCCCTCGGGCAGAGGTCTGCAGTGGGCGCGGGCTGCCTGTGCTGCCCGGGGCTCCCCTTCCCCACGCAGTGAATGCCCCAAAGCCCCCAGCTCGCTGAGAGCTTGGTGGTACTCCAGGGGACTCCAGTGCCACAAAGTCTGCGTGACTGAGAAGCCTGCCAGGCACTGCGAGAGCATGAAATTAGGTTAGAAGTCATTTGAAGCTTTTGTTTTTTTCTTTGGCTTTCTGACCCCCCCCCCCCCCTTTTTTTTGTTTGTTTCTGTCCAATAACCACAAGCAGTAGAAAAGTTGTTTTTTCTTTTTCAAGCAGGCTCAGATTTCCATGTCATCTCTTATTTTTAGGAGCCTCATTTAAAGGGGGAGGGGGGAACAAAAAAAAACAAAACAACCCAAAACAAAATGATTCCCTCCCGCTCCAGTATTGCAAGCCTTACGGAAGCACTGCAAGCTCCGCTCGCTGTACAGTACGTGGGAAAGCTTCCCTCGTGGTCTTTGGATTGTGGAGGCTAAACTTAAACTGAGAAAATGAGCAAAGGACCAGAGGTGCAAGAGAAATACAGAAGGTTAAATGAGTTGCCGAACACCGGCAGCAAGTCAGTTAATCTCCCTGGCTGGAGGACTTTGGTGTGGCAGAGGAGCTGCCCCGTTTTCTCGAGCTGGTGCAAGCTGCATGTGCTGGGGCTCAGCCCTGCCCACACAGCAGCACACACGGTGCCGAGGAGATGGGGTCCTTTGGTTTCTTTTCTGCTTGGTTTTGAGTCAGAGCCAACCGCAGGTAGGTAACAGGCAAGCAATCTGCTCGAGTGAACCTGCACTGCTCCTCTGCTGGGCGGTGGAGCTGGGACAGATTCCCAGCGAAGTCGCAATCCCAGCTTGATCCTTTGTGTGTGATGGGATGACCAGAGGGAAATGGGCTCTTCTTATGCTTAAAGTTAGGTGGTTAGGCGTCCAAAATGTGCCCGTGGCAGGCAGGTACAGCAAGCGGAAAGGAGGGGGTCAATGTGGGACGGGTACACTTGGGGACAGGACACCGAGCTGCATGTTGTAGGGGTGAGAGCCTGTCTGGGGGACAGGTTCTTCACGTGGGCATCCATGGGGACGTGAGACCCCCATCTGGGCCCTACATACCTGGATTTTTACCCCTGCCCGCACGTATTAGACACTGGCAGTCCCCCAGGCCTGCTCCTTTAGGGGTGATACTACAGGCATCCCATGAGGTCTGCAGGGGTAAAGCCACCACCCGCAGAGCAAAAAAAATTTCTGAAGGTGAATAAAGCCCTGAGCTGTCCCATTATTTTGAGGAGCTGCCTCCCCCCTGTGACCTTCGGGTGCGTGCTGATGGGTACCTGCCGCAAGGATTTAGTCTGGATCCAAATCCCCTCTCCCTCTGCCTTTCTCCCCTGAAATGGGAGCTGTCATCGTGCTGCTCAATCTTTTAAGTCGGCCTGAATACCGCTTGTCTCTCTTGCTTAATAAAAGGAAAAAGTCTCTGGGAATCTGCATGAGATCATTGCTCTATTTTAAGGTGTGCTCTCTCTCTCACTCTCTAGTATTTGCCTGGTCTCCTCTGCCTTGTGATTCAGGTGAAGGCACGTTCCCCGTGGAAGGGTTGTTTTGGTGAGAGTGGGGAGGCAGCAGAGGCTGTAGGTCTGTGAATACGCCTGTTGAGGCCACTGCGGTCTCCCTTTGGCAGGGAGGGGAGGAACAATGGGCACCGGGGGTGGCTGCGGGTCCCCGCTTTCTCCATGGGCGAGAGGAGCCCCTGAGGCCGCCCCTTACCTCCTGGGCAAGGGCACTGCTGCGGGCTGGATGGTGCTGGAAAGGGGTCTCTTGCTGCTCTCCAACAGAAACCGCAGCTGTGAAACTGCTTGAAATGCTCCTTGCAAGTAAAAAAAAACTCAGCAGCAGCTGCGAGGAAGCTCATGGGGGTGGACCAGCAGTGACATTTCTGGAGAGCATTGGGCTGATGGGATGGCAGGACATGCATCTCATGTGAGGGGCAAGCCCTCGGCCAGGGATGAGATAACATCGCGCAGCTGGGACCTCTGCCTGCTGAGCTGCGGTGGTCTTCTTTGGCCCCAGACCATGGCCCACTTGACAGGGACATCTTTAAACAAATCAGTCGAAGGGCGGTGGTGGAGAAGAAAACACAAACAGGAAGGGCAAGCTGGAAGGGCAAGTTTCAGAGTGAGGTGGTGCTGCGTGGGGGGTGAATCGCTGGAGCATGCATGAACCGGATGGCTCCAGCAATGACACGGTCGGTATTTTGGTGAAAATGCGGAGCGGGGGGACTGTCTGGCTCTGCACAATACCTGGCAACTTGCAGAGAGGAAGAGCAATTGGTGCATGAAGCTGATGAGGGGTGACCTAGGCAGGTCATTCAGAAAATCTGGTTTGCTGGCCCGGGGAGGCCAGAGCAGCCTTGGCCTGATGTTATCCGGGGGCTGTGTGCCAGGGAGGAGGCAGCGATACGGGCAGGTGCGCCGGAGTCTCTGGGCTGCGGTCCCAAGGAGTGGTGACATCTGGTGGGAGAGGGAATTTCAGCAAAACCTGTGATTTGCAAGAAAAGCACCTTTGAAACTTTACTAGAGCTTAGCACGGCACTGATCCTGGCTGGGCAAGAGGAGGGCTCCAGACCTCGCTGTGCGGTGAGGTGGTCCCAAAGCCCACGAGATCCCAAATCTTGCATCTCCGTAGGACTTGGGCATCCAGCTCCTGCTGGTTGAGCTGAAGTGACTTTCCCAAGGGCACCCAGGTGTTCAGGGGCACAAAAAAGAGGGGACCCCAAATCTCCCAGTTAATCTTAAACTACCAAAGCATCTGGTCTCCTCCTTAGTCTATTTAACAGGCAACAGCTCGCGATACCTGTTGGTGGAAAACCTGCTCATCAATACAAATTCGCATTGGTTGGTTTAACACTGAAGTTGGTGTATTTCTAGGGTAATCACAAAAACACATCGGTTGATTGTTTCTTTCAATGACATTCTTATTTTTAGTTGGCAATGTCGTGAATAGAAGGGACCTGCTGAATAAACAGCCATTGCCTTTCTTTGTGAAGAGATCATGTTTTGTTGTGCTTGCAGAAATGAATTCTGCTGCCATGTGTTGCCTTTTAAAAGGAAAACAAATAATAAATAAGCAACAAAAAGCATCCTAGATATGGTGCCTATTTGGAAGGAAAAAACAGGTTTGCTATCGTGTGTATCGTTCAATTTACTTTATATTAATTTGATCTTTTCTTTTCAGTGCGGCCTTATTAGTTCCATATGTTTTTCCCCATGGTTTGGCCAGTAAAACTGCTTGTCTGAGTCATCAACTAGATAAATAATTGGCAGCTTCAAGGGCCCGTCTCCTAAATCATTCTGCAGTTGCTTGTGGCCCTAGCAGATCCTGTTTGCTTGTGCACTGGAGTCAGCTGTAAAGTCTAATCTGGGCTTTCACTGGCCCCAGGAGACCAACAAACCGCTGATTACGGAGCCTCACGTCGGCTTGCCTTGGCACGGCTGCTGGAAGAACGCAGTGAGCCGCTGGGGACCGTGTAGTCGGGGCTGGTATTTATAGCCGGGGCTGAGGAGCCTTCCCAAAACGGGCACCCTGGGGCATGCACCTGGCAGCCACGCGGCCCCCCCGTGATGCACCACGTGGAGGTGGTGGGGCTTGGGCTTCCCGGGGGCTGAGCTGTCCCACGGGGACCCTGCGCTGGCATCTGCAATTGAACGGGCTGATCTGGAATCGGGCTGTCACGGCATCTTTCTCTTCTCCAAATGGAGCCATCGGTCTCAGGTGCCGCTGGCTGAAATGTGACCCCCACTTTGTGTCCTGCAGAGCAGCCCCCATGGCAGGGACCGTGAAGCACAGCTACACGGGCTGTGCGAATACGGCCCCCACAGCCGCCGTGCCGGGGCTCAGCCGTGTGCCCGTGTCGGGAGGTTTAACGTGGACATGAACCTGCTTCTTCACACGTGGCTGTTTTCTGAGAGAGACTTGATTCCCTCTACTTAAATAACAGAGGTGCTGGACGCCAGCTCTCCTGTCCAAGCTGGTTGTTGCTGGTTTGCTTTATTTTTTTCAAGGGTGCCAAATGGGTCTTTTGGAAATTGGATCCAAACAGTAACCCCACCGTGGTTGGGGAAGTCGTGCTGCTGTCCTGAGAACGTAAAGGGAGCTGAACTGGATGCTCCCTTCCCTGGATTTGGGTTTTGGAGGGTATGATTGCAGTTTAAAATACAAGAAGATGCCAAAAGCAGGATGAGAGATAGCTCAGCAGCAATCTCCGGGCTTGAGGAAAAATAGTGTAAATCTGGAACAGACCCATCGTCTTCAGAGCTGGCTCCAGGCATCTCAGCAGGGGAGGCAAAGCTTCTGCTGGATTGGAAAAATAAAGCAGCCCAAGTGCCTCTTGTGAGATGTCCTGGCCCCTTGGCTTGTGGTAGGTGTGCTTGGAGCAAGCCTGGTGCCTCAGGAGAGGTGCCACGGAGCCCCAGGGAAGGTGGTGGGCATGGGTGGGCAGAGCCCTCCTCCCCTTCGGGTGGTGTTAAGGAGTTAAAGGTAAGCAAACTTAAAGGAGAATGAAAGGATTAAGCTATGCTGGGAAAAAGGCCACATTAACACACTGCGGCGCGTGACAGTGGCACCCAGGAACATCGAATCAGCCTCATGGAGCGAAAGCTGAGCAAATCGGTGTGTTCTTATGTGCACGTCTCCGTCACGACCTGAGCCAACTTGGCTTCTGTTGTGGCAGTTTTGGACATGGGCATCTGAAACCTGCTCAGATCCTCATTTGACCGGTGCCTGTTTTGGACTCTGGCTGTGGACGTGCTGACAGCACGACACCAGCTCCGCTGGGGAGGTCACCGAGATCTTGTGGTGGTGCTAAGCACGAGCCATAGTGTGATCCTACTGCCTGATGCCTATGTTGTCCCAATTAATACAGCAGTGAGAAAGTAGATGGGCACCTTCCAGCAGGGACTAGCCACTGGTCTGCATGGCTTCACTGTCTTCTGTCCTCTGCGCTTCCCCTGTTTTCCCAGGAGAGAACTGTTTGTGCAGCTGAGTGCTGTTTGCGGCTTGAGAAACCCTTTCTGGCGAGAGGAGTGCGCTGGGTGTCTGTGTGCTGGGGGGGGTGCTCCGTGGGGACGTTGCAACCCAATACTGGGGTGTCTGGGGGCTCCCAGGAGCTCTACAGGCTTCCCATGCAAGGGGAAGGGAGCTGGGGGAGCCCCTTGGCTGACAAATGGGATCAGCAGGCAACTGTTTCCTGAGCAAATGGTTAACTCCCATGAGCAGCCTGTGCAAAGGTGGCCACTGTCTCATCTTCTTCACTAACCTTCCTCTTGTGACTTCTTCCCTCTCTCTGTCCTCGAACATTTTGACGTGGATCTGGATCGACGTTTTGCAAAGAGCAGCTCTCTTCCGTGGCTGCTCAATCCCTTCTCCTCCTCTTGCAGCCCAGGAAGGACCAGGCTGGTTCCTGACCTCCCCTGGGGCTGGAGGGTCCCTCTGTGTGCAGCACGGACTTGCTGGGGGAGAGGGGTGAAAAGAAGCAGAGGACTGGAAGAAGCAGTTTGTTGGTGCAACTGGCAAAGTTCAATTGTATGTTGAAGTTTGACAGTTGTTGGTGTGTTGAGCATTTTGTACCATTATAGGATTTTAGGAGTCCCAATGCAGTTTTTGCATAATTTGTTTGCTGAGATTTGAGTGTTTTTCTTGAAGAAAGAAAATTCACCATGCAATTTGCTGCATGCATGTAATTTTTTTTTTTTTTTTTATGTGAAGTGGAAGCAAGCATCTGAAATCATTCTTCTCCTTCTGACAGCAACATCTGTAAAACCTTAACGCTGGGAGGAGGCAGAAACCAAGAGATTTATAACCCCCTGCTGAAATATTGGAACGACCTTATTTCCCGGCAATTAGCTTTGCTCAAAACATTTTTGTTTCCTATTAGAAGCAATCTACTAACATTTACATTGATGTGTTTAATAGTTGTTGGCCATCTCTGAATTCCAGCAGGCAAGGCAGGAGGGGAGGGGAGGAGCGCGCTCTCTAAACTGTGAGCACATTTGTGTTCCATCGTGTGTTGTGTTTGTTGATAGTGGTGAAAACATCCATCATGCTATGCTCTAGGATGGGGATGACATCTTTTGGGAAATGGAAGGGAACTGGTCTTTGGCCAAAGCTTCTCTACCACTGCAGTGTATCAGGATGAGCTCCAGTGACTTTGCTGGAGAGTGAATCTTGGTTCAGCTGAAACTCATGAAGAGTAGAGAGGTGAGGAGAGGTGAAGACAGAGCGGCCCCTGCTTGTAAGATGCTGTAGGAATGAGTAAGGGCTCTGATGGACAAGCATCAGTGAGGTGGTGTGAGAGGTTACCATTGCCAAACCCAGGGACACAGAGACAGGCGTGTGTCCAACTCAGCCCCCGCATTCCGTTGCCTGGCAGACTACTGCCTGTTGACTTCAAGAAGAGTTTAACTTAAAAATTAGGCTAAGAAGCAGGTGGCTGTGTGGGTCGTTCCTGTTCTGCAGTGAATGTGGAGACTTCCAGCAGAGCAGGGACCTGGTGACAGCAGCTCCTGAGACCTTTCTGGGGCAGTCTGGGAGAGAGAGTTTCTCGCAGCCCTCGGTGAGAAGTGATTTTTAGTTAGATGGATGGGTTTTTAGGATGTTGAGAGCATGATGTCACGGGATGAAACTGAGAATCATATTTTAGGCTGAGTTGCATCATGAGGAAAGCCTAACCTCTGAATGCATTCATAGTCTGGGTGGGAAGTTGCAGCAAATGTTACAATAGCATTGTCTTCTAGGAGCAGGAGAAAGAAATGCCTCCTTGCTCCTTGCCATTGAGATTGGGAGGATAAATGTATCTAGATAGGGTCCTGAATGGATCTGGAAAAGGTTAATGGTTTAGTTGTTGAAAAAACACTGTTTTAGGAATGTTGAAATAAAGTTGAATTTGAAATATTGAGGATGTTTAAGGACAGTGCCTTGTTTCTTTGCTTTGAAATGATTAATTTACCTTGAAATTTGGGGGTGGTGGTGATTTGGGATATTATTAACTGGCTCTGGAATGCTCCTGTGATGGACAGCATGGAGGAGAAGCTTTCTAGGGAAATGCTGTAGCCTTGTGTATGAGGGGTTGTCATTCTTAGTGTTCCGTAGGATTTTGTTGTCTATTTGCTTTCTGAAGGTTTCTTCCACCAGCAGACATCATTTGGGAAGTTTGCTCAGACAGACAGCAAGTGGTGTAGACTCAGTTTTAAGACTATAGGTGATCCCCTATGCTGTGCAGTTGTGACAGTTTTATCGGGCTGTGTGGTTAGCTGAATAACCAAATGGTCCAGTTTAAAAACCGATCCCTTCTGGGGCTGCAGCAGTGAACACGGAGCTGCAGGCGTCGGGGATGGCAATTTCTTAATCTGTTTTTGACTTGGGAGCAATGACTTTATGCACTCACACACGAATATTCAGCCACTCGGATGATTTCTCCCCATAAATCACTCGGTGGCTGAGATGCTTTCCCACATTGTGCATGTGCTGTGTTGAAACAGCCACTTAGGAGCAAAGCCTAGAGATGGGCTACGGGTGAAGAGGCTGTCTTGACAACCTTGGGGAGCAAAGATGTGTGCCCCAAAGAGGCAGAGGTTACCTGCCCTCTTTAGTGCCATGGGGACATTGGCTGGGTCCTCTGTGGGGCTTGGGACACCTCTGCTGAGTCTGCTTAGGGTTGCACCCTTCTGAAGGTTGATGAATCTCTTTGAGATACTGCAGCAAAGTCCACCTGGTCCATTAGCCTCTGTAGGTGGCCGGAGCACGACACTGCTAGCTCAATAGCAGGCTGAGGAAGGGGACACCAAGCCTCCCCCAGCACATGGGGAAGTTGGTTGTGGCAATGAACGTGTCTCTCCCGCTCTTTGCTGCAATGCCTGCCGCGGAGGGAGGGTGCTGCTGTCAGTCAGCAGCCTGTCTCACCGCAGGCATGCCTGGCACAAGTCTCTTCAGGTTCGCCTCTTTGTGCGTAGTCCAACAATTCCTCCTCCAAGGACCTCGTTTGTCTTTCTTTTTCTCCCCAAGGGGCCGGGCAGCTCCCTGCTCCCCATCCTTCCCTCCTGAGGGAGGCTGAAAAGTCCCCTGCTCTCCAGCTGCAGGCACTGCAGCCTGGCCTCAGCATGAAGTGACGTGGGAGATGGATTCTCCTGCACATTCACCTCCAATTATTTTTTTGTGTCTGTAAAGCATTGCCTAGCTGGATGCGGGAGGTCTTCTGGTGTTACATTTCCATGTATGGGTCTGGTTTGACACCATGCGGTGCCACAGGCTCCTAGGAGGACACGGGGCGTGGGCAGCTTGTCCCGCAGTGGGCAACTTGCCCCATCCAGCTTGGCTATGCAAGGGGCTACTGGAAGATGCCAAAAATGCCTTAGGAGAGCTGAGCACCCAGGGAGAGGAGGAGGGCTGTTGAAGAACAATGTCAGTTCCCCCCAGAAAGGGGCAAACTGGCTGCAGATTGACTTGTGCTGCTTTTAGCTGTTAGGAAGGTGAAGAGCCAAAGCCAGTTAACACAGGAGCTGATGGAAGGCAAAAACTCAAGTGAGCTTGTGATGGAGGTTGGTGGGTGGCTCCGTGCAGTCCTTGTTCCCAGAGCATCGCCTGGTCACAAGCAGTGCGTGGCTGGGAGAAAGGATGCATAGAGGCCAACTGGTCCCCATGCTGAAACAACAGTGGCCACCGGTGGGACCTGGAGAAGAGGGTCCATTTGTTTCACGTGGCACCAAGGATGCTGCCCAGGCTGGTGCAGGACGGCTTCTACATGGTCCCTGTGAGACAGAGTGCCCTGCCTCCCTGGCCAAAGTGGCTTTTCAGCAGTGGATTATTCTGGTGGAGATAACAAAGCATGTCTTTTGACTAAAGGATGCTGCTTTTGGGGGTTCTTTTGTGCCAGGAACACAGAGTGTGGGACCATTCCCGAGCTCCCTTCCTGAAGGGCAGCTTTCTTCACCTCCTGGGCACAGCACATGGAATTAGCCGGGCCAGGGATGTGTGTGTGCGCGTGTTTATTTTTTTATTTCTTTTGAAAGAACGATGTGGTGGTGGCTGACAGCTAATCCTGATTTTGGGATACCTGACATTGTAAGGAGAAAACAAACCTTCCTGCACTTAAAATGAGTGGCAGGGCGGGTCTGGCCCCAGCAACTTTCAGAACTCATTTGACCTTGCAACCAGACCTCCTGGGCTGACTGACAGCCTTTTACAGCCGCATTAGAGCTGAGCTGACCTTGTTTATCTGGGGATTCACCTGGGAGACAGCAGACATGTCCAGGGATATTAAGTCTCGAGCTGAAAATGTTTGCTCAGGTATTAGGGGTAGAGTTAATTTAGACTGAATACCTCCTTGGTGGCACCAGCTACTGCTCCGCGGGACAATGCGCCCCTCGGCCGATGACAGTTGTTTTAGTCTCCCCTTAGAACTCGGTCTCCTTAGGGCAGAGCTGGAGCGGAGCCATGCAGAGTCTCTCAGCTCACTCTGAATTTCCTTTGTGTTTAATATCTCTTGGGTTTTGGTAAAAACGAGCCCAGGTGAAGGTGCAGAATAGTGTCCCCTTGGATATCAGCCGGGGAAGGAGAGCATCCCAGCAGATTAATTTCTTCTGCTCTGCAGCCGGTTGCAGCCTCCAACGCATGCATGCTCTGTGCAGCCCAGCAGCATCTCTGGGCAGCAGCAGAGGTGATCCTGGACGTGGGAAGAGCGCAGGATTTGCTTTCTTTGGGACTGTAGACCACTAAGAGCCCGCAACATGCGGGTAGCTGATGGGTAGTCCAGGCTGCATCCCATCCCTGGGGAGGGGCGAGTGCTGCTTCTCCCCGTGTCCCTGCAGAGGCCGTGCCCAGCAGGCGTGTTTGCAGCTGCTCTCCCCCAGGTTTTCCTCAGCTGCTCTTTGGGCTGAATCTGTGCCACTGCTCGCCCTGTAGGGACATTTGTGCCTTTAGCTCTGACGGTGGTAGGTACCGGAGAGTTGTGGGTGATGGTTGCCTTTGTGAAGGGCATGGGGAGGTGGTTATTCCTATGCTTCAGAGGATGGGGCATCGTGGTGGGTCCGGGAAAATACAAGTGAAAATGTTGGAAACCACGTGCTGGGCTTCCTGGAGCTGTGGTGTGGTTATCACCTGTGTAGGCCAGAAGGAACCCTTTTATTCTCTCTGTCTGTCTGCGTGTCCATGAAGCTTCAGCCCAGTGAACCAATGGGGCCTTTGTTTCCCACCGACAGGGGTAGGATGCAGAGGACCAGTTTCCTTGGCTTTCTGGCCTGGTCCTCTTGCAAGCAGCTTTCCCTGCGGTTCCTGGAGATTACAAAGAGCCTCTCCTGAGGTCTCTGATGCCCAACTGGTCACAGGCACTGCCCAGGTGGAGGAGGCAGGGAGGCACAGAGGGAAAGACCCCATGGAGGAGGAGGAAGATGATGATGATGGTGCAGTCCACAACTTGAGAAACAGCAGGGAGGCCCCTGGGCTATGAAAGTGCCCCCAGATCCTGAATATTTGCTTCTCTTCCTGCCCATACCTTGCTCTGCCTCCTTCTTTGTCAGACCTCCCTGCTGGGAGCTGGTGGCAAGCACAATCCCAAAGTGCCCTCTGGATGTGTGGGAGCTCAGCATGGGCACCGCTGTCTGTCTGTCCATCCGGAGCTTGTCCACCCTCAGCAATGAGCCTGGCGTGAAGCGGTTTGGAAGCGCAGCTGCTGCAGCCTCCCTGTGCCAGGGGGCTGGGATCGTGCTGCCGGGCTATTTATTTAAGAAAAAAAATATTATCATTTCAGGCGTCGGCAGAGTGGGCTGTATCGGTCACTGTATCAAAGATGTGGTTTTAATGCACTTTCCTCCGCTTAAATGCTATTCGCCTTCTCCTTCAGGCAATTGAATTTAAGAAAACTCTGCTCTCCCAGATTTGGATGGCCAGATTCCACCCCCTCTGAGCATGATTCCCAGGAGGAGCCAGCTCTGCAGAAACTCTGGGAGCTGTCACTTCGATGCACGGCCCCGACGGGCTGAATGGATTACCCAGCTCTGCATCGTCTGCTCTTTTATCTGTCCCACAGCGGTGGGAAGCCAGGAATAACCCCCCGGGGTTCCTCTGAGCAGCGGTTTCTGGAGCCTGGGGTCAGATGGCTGTTATTGTAGCTAAAGGTGTTTAACCCCAATTGATTTTGACAAGCCCTATTAGCAGATCCCCCAATTACTTATCGGGTTTTCAGAGGAACATTGTCGATTGAGCGCTTGATGCACTAACCTCAGTGCTGCTGACAGGACGTGGCGGGTACCAAATCTGCCTCAACGGATGGAAGAAAATCCCCATCAATCTTCGGGGCCAAATTCTGACCCTTACCCAGCACTGGGAGCTCTCAGGAGTGGAAGAGTCAGCTCTGGAGAGCATCAGGCTGGGATCCAGTGCTGCTGGTTTAAGAAATGAGATGCATGAAGCATCCTACCCTGCAAAGCACTGAGCATTGTAAGGGCAGCCAGGGTTTGGCCAAGACCCCGGGTGACTTTTTTGCCAGACAGGGAAGCGCAGCAGCAACAGCCAGTGGTGGATTGAGGGAGAAAAATGAGATTACTTGCTATTTCTGCATGCTCAAACCCCATGTTTATCACCAGTGTGGTTGAATTCACAGCCTCAGAGCCCTGCAGGCTGGGGCCCTGGCTGGGCACACAGATGAGCTGCCCAGAGCCTTCTGTCTGTGAGAAACACCCAGCGCTGAGCTCTCCGAGGCTCACCTCCCAAAGACAGTTGAGATCATTTGGAAATGAATGGGAGTTATGTGACTAAGTAATCTCAGAGGATCTGGGCATAGCAGCACTGGTAAATTCCTTCTTATTATTTTTCTAAAAGCAGCAATTGGGAAATAGAAGCATCATCTAGCGAAGGAAATCACTGCATCAGTCTGATACAACTTTAACAAAGCGCTGCTTTGCTGTGCGGGTTGGGCAAGGTGCTGGGGCGTCTGCAGCAGCCTGCTGATCCTCATCCCGGGGCTGCTCATACGCAGACATGGGTTTGCCTGAAAGCTGCTTTCGGGCAGCAAAGCAAACAGCCTCCTGGAAGCCCTGCAAGCTTCCCGCTTTGCTTTTGCACCGTCGTCGCTCGGCGATGGGAGTTGCCCGCCCCGGGAAGACAAGCGGCCAGCAGCGGCTGCTGGCTGCGGGGTTCGCCGCACGTTCCAGAGAGTGACTTGCGAGTCCTCCGAGATGTTTTGTAACAAACACCTTGTAAAATGCAAATATTGGAATTGCAACGTTCATGAGTAACGTGCCAGGCCAAGGGATAACTGCTGGCGGGTTTTTGCCTGTTGTTTGGAAGACCGATGAACTTGGGGGTTTTGCAGAGACAAAAATGTTGAATGCACTGTTTACAACCAAATCCCTCATCCTTCAGCGAGTGGGCAGGTTTACAAGCCATTGATTTAAAAGAGAAGAGACCCTCATTAATCAGCAGGACATTTATCGTTTCTTAATCATTTGACAGCAATTCATAGCCCGTTTCTTGTTTTCTATTATGGGCACATTTGTATTAATGATGCTCCTTCCCCATCTACTATCTCTGAAAACAATTTTCATGTTGAAAACTGCCCATATTCTTCCAAATAAAGGATGGTATTTAAATGGAAAATATTTATTTCAGATGATTGCTTTTGAAACAGCCAGTTCCTTGCCCTGTTTGGGGTTATTAAAGCTTTTTTTGGTTTTATGGCAGGCATTTTTAGCTCAAGCCTCCAGAAATTTGGGCAACGGAGGCAGCTGCCATAGGTGTTAGAAGCGCACAGTGGAGATTTTGGCAGCCGATGTCCCGAGTAACCTCGGTGAAGCCATCCAAAGGTAAGGACCCTCTTTTTGCCGATTTCTGTCACCTGCAGACAGGGCTCTGGTCCCTCTGCGTGCCTGCGGGATGGGAGCGGTGGCTGGAGGGGCTGCGCTGCTCCCGGCCCCACCGCTTCGTGGGGCTCCGCAACTCTCGTGTAGGTGCGGGGCTGGCTGGCTTTGACCGTGGGGCGTCTCGTGCAGCAGCCTGAGTGTTTGGCAACATCCCATGGACTTGGTGGGGGCTCAGGGCCTTGAAGTGACCTGCAAACCTCCATTTTAGGTGTTGTCTCTTCTCTTGCCCAGAGCTGCGATATTTAGGAAAATGCTGATGTCGGTGTGAAAACTCCTGGCGATGGCTGGGGTGGGTCACGAGGCAGGAACAAATCACTTTCCCACTAGGGAAAGGTCATCTGTGAAATTTTATGGACGGTTCCCCTGTACTCCAAATACCCTCTTCCCTCCCAGCTTTTTTTTAATTTTTTTTTTTCCATGTGTAATTGCGTGTCAGACCAAGTGCACTCAGAATGTGAGCAGGGTCTGATACAAGGAGGGTGAAATGAGATAATCCATGTTTTCATCATCCATAGGCCTCTCTTTTCACAGCCCGTGGGCCGTACTTTATTAGGCTGAGCAGCTCTGGGCCTGCAAGAAAGAGGAGGACTTTCTCATCCCGATGAGAATGGGGCAGTGAATGGATTCCAAGTGTTTACTCAGCATTTGTCTCGTGGTTTATCAAAGGCATGAGGAGGAGGTGCCGACAGACCTTTTGTCCCGCTGATGTGTTATGACAATGTTCCATGAATATGCAGAATGGCAGAAGGGATTAGAGCCAGTACAATTCCCCTCCGGCACTGCTTTTTTTCTTTTTTTTTTTCTTTTTTTCTCTCTCTCTTTTTTTTTTTTTGCCTGGGATGTTCAGGGGTTTAAGGGTGACCTGCTCACAGTCAGGGCACTAAACATCAGATTTCCCTGCAGATAGGGGTGTAAAAATCCCACACTTGTCCAAAGCTGTTAGCATCTGGCTTGAAGGTTGGGCTGCCGTGGTCACTAGCTGCTCTTTATGAAGCTTCGGCTGGCAGGAGCTGCCTGGCTGAAAGCTTTGTTTTAGGAGACAGGGGGATATTGGGGCGTAATTAAAACCTGAGTTGACCAGTGACACGTGAAACCCAGGCTGATGTTGATGTGGCCGCTGCTTTTCTTTTCGTGTGGGCTGGCAGCAGTGCCTCGCTGTGCTCTTCTGCTGCTTCCCAAAGTCCTGGCCCAGGCTGCCCAGAATTTGGGTGTCGTTCAGTTGGTGGTGCTGGCATCAGGCAGTGATGGTCTCCATGCTCTGAGTGTGTCCCTTTGTCTGTCCAGGCTAATGAGTTAACGCACCTGCGAGGCAGGTGATGGACACTATCTCCATTTTCAATATGGGGGGGCTGCAGCAGGGAGGTGGGAGCAGGCACATTATGCCTGGTGCTCCAGCAAATCCAAGCTTTCCTCTTGCCTTTCTGATCCTTCTTCTCCAAGTGATGGCGTTGAGCAATGGTCAGCAGCTGCCAACAAGTCCCCGAGGCAGGTGGTGCATTTCTTCTGTGTAGCTGAGCAAAGGTATTCCACCTGAAAAATTATCTTCCACTGGTTTCCTAAATTTTGAGGATCCTTCCCATCCTGCATCCATCAAAAGACACAGAGCAGGGATATTGCCATGAGTTCCTCCTTCACAGGAGCAGCTGCTCCTGCCCCTGTAGCAGATAGGGTGTGCGGAGCTCTGGTCTGGATCCTGCAGAGAACATCCCATGCAAGGCTTAGCCTGGGGCCACTGACTTTTTCCCAGAATAGGTGGGAATGGGGGGGGTCTTCACAACTATCAGCTTGAGGGAGGCCTGTGAGCCCCCCCGGGGAATGGGGTCTCAGCCTCCCTCTTGTCTGAGTCTTTGCTTGCACAAGGAGGCACTTGCTGTTCGGGGGGCTGCCAAGTTTGTCATTTGGGAGTCCGGATGGGGAAATAGCACAGAAAGAGGCAGAGCCTCCCTGCAAGCCCTGGCACCGGCCGTGGGGGGGTACCGCCTGCTGCTGTGGCACGTGTCGGCGCTTGCTTGAGTCCCTCTCCAGCCACTTGGGAGCACAGGCAATAATTAACCTAATGAATCTTGATGCAGTTATCCCAATGCCAACTCTCAGCTGGTGGCCCATAGAGCACTTGGCAATGGCTGTGTGCCCACTGCCTGCCCTCGCCCGCTGATGGAGGGCGCGTGCTGCGGTTTGCTGCAGGGGCTCGCTCGGTCTCGGGGTGGAGAAGTGACTGCGTCTCCCCTGCGGCCAAGGACCGGTGTCCAGCCAGCGCTGATATCCCCTCCGAGGGGTCTGGCCAGCACTGGGGTGTGTTCCTGGCAGCTGGTGGTCGTGGCCCCAAAGCACCACGAGCTGGTCGCTCAGGCATCCTAATTCTTGAGGGCAGCTTAAAAAGAAATGGGGCGTTTTCCCCATCCGTCTGCTTTCACCACCATCAGCAATGCCAGGTCGTTTTTGCTCTCTGAGTTGTGCATGGAGGGATCACAGTTTTCACGTTGTCATTTGCAATCAGGACTCCTCAAGCACAGTCTAAGGAAAAAACAATGAAATGTGAATAAATCCTTCCCACCCTGAGAAACCTGTGATGAAAACACGATTGGCAGCCCTGGGAAGGAGGCCAGCCTCTGTCCCCCAGGACGCTTACAGCAAGGACACCTGACTGCTGAAAAGCCTTCCCTCCTCCTCTGCTCATCGCTTATCCTCTGGGATTTTGCTGACTGTTGGTGGCTGCATCTGGCCCCCGTCTCCTCGGGGGGACACCGAGCAGTGCAAGAGCAAATACCAGCAGCTGCTAGCCTCTGGATTTTGTGGCTCTAGAAGGCAAAGTCATGAAGACCTGTTCGCAGCGAGCTGATTGCTGTTGAAGCTGCTGAACTCTTCAGCAGGAGCTGGCTGCTGCTGGCCAGGGCTCCTCTGAGCCCCTGCAGCCCCGCGGTCCAGCGTCTCCATGTCGATGTGCTGTTCAGGTGGGGCTGGAGGAAGTCCCTCTGGCTTCTGCTCTGCCTGAAGGTGTTTGTGTCTCCATGGGCTGCTGCTTGTTGTTGTTGATTTTTATTTTTTTTTTCTGAGAAACTTCATGGTGGCTTGGACGGGAGGTGCGTTCCTGAATTGCTTGCTCCAGATTTCCTGTGTGTCTCCCCATGCCTCAGTTTCCCTCCCTCTGTAGTGGGTGACAAGCTGCTCATTCTTCATCTTTTAAGTCTTTGGAGGTATGCCACACCTACTGAGAGGTGTTAAGAGAGGTTAACCTGAGAGGCAGGTTAATTCCTGCAAAGTCTGTTTGTGCACTCCAAGTTTGGCAGGAAGAAAATGCATAGCATTCAATCATCTGAGCATCTTCCAAAGAAGAGTATGAAGTACAGCAAACTGACTGAGAAAGGGAAAGGGTGCAGCTGATGCTCAGTTTTGTCTCCTGACTTCTCCCTCTGTCACCTCCTGGAGACCTTCAAGTGCTGTTTTCTAGCTGATGAGTTCACGCCATTTCAAAGAGGCTTTCTTCCCAAAGCACTAAGTGACCTCGCCTCCCTCCCAGCCTGGCTCCCATCACTAAGCTCTGCTGAAGTTTTCCATTCATCATCTCTCCTGCAAGAACAAACCATCCTCGGGGGCATCCCTGGAAGGGAAATTGCTCCCTTCTCCTTGCACCTCAGCATCCCTGGTCTCAGCTGGCCTGCCACGCTTCGCGTGCCCCTTTGCTGATGATCCCTCTCCTCCCGAGCCTGCCAGGAGGAAGAGGCAGAGGAGAAGGTGAGACAAATGCTGCAGTCCTGGCTGCAGTGGGAGAGATTGTGTTGCCTTACCTTGGGCGTTTCATTCAGGAGACATTACCCCAGAGTCTATTATTTGCCTGTTCCTGTTCAATAGCTAAATAATGATGGTTCAGGGGAAACCTAAGCTGTACGGTTAAGACATAAGCTCCAGCCTACAGCCGTAGTAAAAGTGTATTTCATGCAAAGGAAAACCAAACACATGCAATGCATGCAGTGTAACATGATGTAGATGGGAAAAGCTTCCAGAGATGCTAATTAGACGTGTCTGCAAAGTTGACATGAATAGGTGTTTCTTGGTTTCATCAGGGAGCATTTGGCCTTCTGGTCCTGATTACGCCACTGGCTTGCTGCTTTACTCCAGATGAGTCAGTCCTTTATGCTCCACTTGCTACCCCATTTAGAAATGGGGGAAATGATTTCTGACCTTTCCCCAGGGACGTATTGGATCGGATGGTTTTAATGAAGGGTGTTTGAGGTTGAAATCACGTGGTCTCTGATCTGTGCTCATGGGCCCTCCTTGAAGCTGAGATGTGGCACAAGCTGAGCTCTCCTCCCGGATCAGCTGGCAAGGGAGGTTTTACACCTGTGCTGTTGGGTAACCAGGATCCAAGCCAGGTTTTAAGTCCAAATCCACCTCCCTCATTGTTCGTATGCGCGGTGGCACTACCAGGTGGAGCTGGTACCTCCAGTCTTCTAGATGAACCCTGAGTTCTTTTCAGCCTAATATGTAATCAAAAACTACAGCTTCTGTCAAGCATAATAATGACCCTTCTAGTACAGGCTGTGATGTGTCTTCAAGCTGGCAACGTGAGCAGAGAAGAGGCAGGACCAGGAGTGCTTTGGACCTCTCCTGAGTCCAGTGCATGCCTCAGAACTGGTCTGGTTGCCAACCCTGTGTGGGCCAACAGGATTTGCTGATGCAAGATGGGCATAGTGCATGGGGTGAGGATTGTGAGCAGGAAAAGTGGGCTGTGGAGCAGCCACGGGAGCTGCAGGCATGAAGACAGAAAGCCAACAGAAAGAGGTGTGAGCTTGGAGCTCAAGCAAAGAGGCCAAGGCTGACTGGCATTGGCTGTTTCTCATCCAAGAAGAAGAAATTCAGCAAAGCCTGCATCTTGACTAGCCAGGATGAAGCTGCAGTTGTATCCACCGCTGCCCTGTCACCCAGTGGGATACCACTGGGGCAGGAACAGAAATGATGTGGTGTGGACCTCCAGAGCAGCTGTCCCAGAGCAGGAGGTGATGGGTGAACTACAACTGCTCTCCCCAGCCACTCACGCTGACAGAAACAGCCCAGCATCTGGCTGCTGGTGCCAGCTGCACGACTGTGATATGGAGATTCCCATCTCAGCTGGAGGACCCCAGTGCCCACAGATGCTTCAGAAGTGGAAGGTGGGCAGGAGTTAATTGAATCTTTGTGGACCCCCAGAATAAAAAGATTTCTGGCTTGATTCTCCCAGCCCCACGTCGCACAGGGCAGGGATAGCTTTGGCTAGGAGGAATGTGAGACAAACGCCATGATTCATACTTGTCCAGTCTGACTTGAGCCTGAATCATCTCTCTTGCCTTATCGTGAGGAAATTATGTGATGAACATGACCCTGTTGTGGCTGGAGGCACTTGTCCTGCACTACATGCGCTTTGAAGTCATTGCATGAAATTTTAGTCACTGGCCATCTGTGGAGTGCTCTCAAAGGCATACACGGTCTCCACAACCTGAACCAAGTTGTCTCCCCTCCAGACAACTGGTTTCTCCACCAGCACAGATACGTTGTGAGATGTCCCCATTTGGGGCAGAAGGGCTGGGAAGTGGCCAGGTCACCCCCTCAGTGCCTGGGGAATATGAAGGCAGCTGTCGTGCCTCTGGACTTGCCTCTTCTCTTGCTAGGCTTTAGGATGCCCAGCAGAGGCATCATGCTTGGCTGCCAGCCCTTGGCTCCCCATCAGTCCTGTGGGCCTTGGAGACCTCTCTCCAGGCAAGCATGTGGGCTTGGTGGGAGGATCTCTGCTCTTCTTCCCCCCAGGATCGCCATCAACATGAGGCTTCACCTCTGCACCCTCCCTGGGGTGTGCTCCCAGCACTGTCCCCACCATCTCAGGAGACCGAAGCCTCCAGCCACCTGGTCCCGCCAGCTCGTGGACACCCTGCACCTCCAGCCGAGATCCATCCTCCTCCTGTACTACCAGGAGGGGACTGACGGAGGTGCCTGGCCAGGCCAGGGGGGATTAAAGAGCCTTTGTTTCAAAAGCATTTTAAGCGGTGTGAACAAAACAACCTACCAGCAGGCAGATCGGACTGAAGGTACGAGACGAGACGACGGAAATTTTCCACGACAGAGGTGTGCTCCTGGCCTAAGGGGAGGGAAAAGGCTATTATGTTTGGAGTGAATGAAATCACTCCTGGCAGGAGCAATAAACAGAGGAAAAAGAGATTGGGTAGTGAGCTAGCAAGGTGGGATTTTAACTGTCTGCCTGGACTTGCAGCTAATCAGTCTGGCAGTTATAGGAGGGTGATGGATGGATGAGGAAAAAGGATAATTTTGCTGTAAAATCCTTGCCTGGGAGCCCTGATGTGCAGCATTTGGGCATCAGTCCCTTGATTTGACTGAAAAATTCAGGCCTTGTTGGGTTTGGGGTGAGATGCAGATGTGATGCAGACAGGGTCTGTACAGCAAACTTGCCTCTTGCGCGGCAGCCAGCAAGCATGGGGGCAGCAGCAGGGCTTCCTCGTGCGGGGTCGGGGAAGGGGAAATAGTGTGGGGAGTGAAAACCAGGGGAAACCTGGACAGTGGGAAACCTGGACAGTGCGCATCAGGGTTCTGTTGGGAAGGGCTGGTTTTTAAGGAGGTGGTTGGAGAGTAGGAGACCAAGGTTCCTTGTGAGGATCCGCTCTTTCAGGGGTTGTTCTCAGGAATTTTTTGTGATGGTTTCTTCCAGCACCTCTGCGTGCCACAGTCTGAATCCTTCGAGGATGGAAGGACAGTTGGAGTACAGTCAAAGCTGTGCCCCGCTCTGAGCAGCGCGTTGTTAGGGCAGGCTCACCAAGAGATGGTTTTTGGACCTGTGCTGTGGTTGCATTACAATGATCAAAGCAGCCTCTTTGGGTTTCTAGAGTATTTAACATTGCTTTATAAAAATAAATATTTAAATGTTCCTTACTAATCCTGTGCATGACCCAAGCTTTACTCTTCTCAGGGTGTTGAAGGCACCAGGAAGGGCAGGAGGGGCACCAGCTCAGCCTGGCCCTCCTGCTTGGCCTTTTCTTAGGCTTGGATTTTGGCCGTGAAATGGATATGGAGCTGGGGCAATGGTTTTTTTTGTTATTGTTTTTTGTTGTTTTTTTTTTTTTCCAGGAAAAAGGAAAATTAAACATTGATTATCCCAAAGCTTGAGGTTTCTCTTGAGCAAACAAACAAAAATGCACCAAAGTTCATTGAAGCCAAACCTCTAAAACTCCAAACCAAATTTTGCCCCTGAATTATGGTTTTCACTAGCTCAAGTCTTTTAGAATCTTTTTCATTTTCCCTCAAGTTTAAACAAATAGATACTTCTCTTAAGAGTATTGTTGTTAAACAGACAACAAGAAAGAAACAGTTTTTCCTCTCATCCACTTTATTTCCATAGGAATGAAAGAAAACTTCACAATTTTTATATAAAATTTAATTTGGGGCAGAAAATCTTAGATAGTTGCAGTGAAAAAACTTCACCACAAAGGTGAAGAAGGGTTTACAAGTTCCTTTCTTTAGAAGTTTTTTCCTAGCGTTCCCCAGTTTGGTAAATGCGTTACCTGTACTTTTAGTGAAGAAATGATTTTGCCTGGGTATTGCTGCACCATTACCTACAGCTACATCGGTGACTCGGAGTTAGTTCACAAGAAGTGTTCGTTTGCTGTGGTTATCTCCTTCCTGCGGCTTGGAGGAGCGCAGTAGCTCAGGAAGGGTGCTCAGTTGTGGCGCTTTTGGCCCCCAAGGTGCCCCTGCCCAGGCGTCAGGTCTGCAAAGAAGCTGTACAATGAGGTGAAGGGCTATGCAAAGAGGGGTGCTCCGAATGCAACTCTCCACAGTGCAGGTATCAACGAAACAATGCTATTGTTTTACTCAAGATTAGGGCAAATATACCGGTTTCTCAGCATGGTGCCTCTGAAGCAGCAGTGTGAACATCCTGCTCAGTTACCCCATGTCCCTACTGTGTGTGGTTTAGCAGAACGTTGCTTTGATTTGGGGTAAGCACATGCATTGTTCCTAACCCATGTGGTTGCAAAGCGAAACTTGGGTGCCACCGATGCAGTATCTGTCTGGGTGCAGGGGGTGCCTGAATCAGCCCCTGGGAGTGCCCTGTTCCTCTGGCTGCTGTCATGTGGGGTCTGTTCACCCCTTCCCCAGGTCCCGCTACTGTGCCAAGAGACAGAGCAGTGCCAGGCACAAACTCATTGGACCCTCCTGGCTTGCCCCACCATAGCCTGGGGGGATTTGGGCTACCCAGGAGCATTCACACCATGGACTGGCACTCCCTCTCCTTGCTGTTTCTTGCACAGACAAGTGGTTTCAAACTGCTGCTAGCAGCCACGTGCCCGGTGCACAAAAGCTAACTGAGAGAAGCAAGTTCACCCATCCTCTAAAGCAATTTGTGCATGTGACCTTTCTACAGGAGCCTGCAGCACTGGTGCAGAATGGTTCGGGGTCTGGAGCTGTTGAAAGAGCAGTTGAAATTGTTGTGTGTGCTCAGTTACGATGAACTGATGCAGAAGGCAGCCGATGCTGGCAAAACTGGCACATATTTAGCAAATGTGATTTACTCCTTCTCTATTGCCCCATTTTAAAGAGAGACACAGATCTCGCTCGTGTGCTAGCCATCTTTATTATACTCTTCCTGGTTTTATAAAATATCTGGGGCAGAAAGAACACCTGGAGTGATAAAGCAGATGTGGGAATTAGTGTCTGTCTGTCTTGGCTTTCCTTATTCAGTGGTACAGCTCAGCTTGTTTCCTGCCTGTGTGCTCCTGCCCACCTCTGTCCTGCTGTTCTATCCGTCTGTCAAAACTGGTTTGATGTCTGGGTCCTAACCCTGCGAAGCTGGGAGCGGTTTGAACGCTGCCGGCAGCTTTTAAGTAACTGTTCACCACCTGGAGCCTCAGCCAGCCCCAAGCCTGAGACGGAGCCAGGGCTTCTCCCACGGTGTATAACATTACATGAGAGCAGGGTCTTGGACCACAAACGCTTCACGTGGCTGGGTCTTCATACCCCGTTGTCCAGATGAGGCCTCTCTTAGTCTGCTGGCTGTGATGACAGGCACAGGTAGCTCCAGACCCAGCCATAGTGTTGGCTTTTCCTTTCCAAATCCTTTTCTGATGTTTAGACCACTTAA
>VXAA01006108.1:46165-56882 GCA_013399115.1 Anseranas semipalmata
AGCCCCCCAGCTCCTCTTCCTCCGTCGCTGCCCCCCGAGGAGCCGCCGCCTCCCGCCGGGGGCCGCCGGAGGAAGCGGCCGGTGCAGCGGGGCAAGCCCCCCTACTCCTACATCGCCCTCATCGCCATGGCCATCGCCAACGCCGCCGAGAGGAAGCTCACCCTGGGGGGCATCTACAAGTTCATCACCGAGCGCTTCCCCTTCTACCGGGAGAACCCCAAGAAGTGGCAGAACAGCATCCGCCACAACCTCACCCTCAACGACTGCTTCGTCAAGATCCCCCGCGAGCCCGGCCACCCCGGCAAGGGCAACTACTGGACGCTGGACCCGGCCGCCGAGGACATGTTCGACAACGGGAGCTTCCTGCGCCGGAGGAAGCGCTTCAAGCGCACCGACATCACCACCTACCCCGGCTACATGCAGAACTCCAGCGCCTTCACCCCGCCGCCCGCCGCCCGCCCCGTGGCACCCGCTGCGCCCTACCCCAATGCCATCTGCTCACCCGGCTACGGCCCCCAGCTCTCCGGCACCGTCTTCCACCCCTACGCGGCCGGGGCAGCCCCGCCGGCGCAGCACCCCAGGATGTTCAGCATCGACAGCCTCATCAGCGGGCAGCAGGCCCTGCAGCCCTCGCCACCCGCCGAGCTGGGCCACCCCTCGCTGGGCTTGCCGGGGGCCGAGCTGGCCCCCAGCTGCTCTGCCGGCACCTCTGAGCCGCCCTGCTTCCAGCCGCAGCCCGTCAGCCCCGGCTTGCTGGGCCGGGCTGGCCCCAATGCCCTGGCTTACCCCTACGCCGCCTCGCCGCCCCACCTGCCCGTGGGGCAGGGCAGCTACTCGCCCGGCAGCCCACAGCTCTATGGGGCTCCCAACAGACTGGCCCTGCCCGCCATGCGTCCCAGCGCCTGTGCCGAGCACGGCGAGCAGCTGCTGGGGCTCCCCGCAGCATCGTCCCTCGGCCAGTTCGGCTCCAGCAATGCCTACGTCAGGCAGCCCAATTTCCCCACCGGCCTGGAGCGGTACATGTGATGGGGCTGGGGGGGCACGGACGGGTGCCCCGAGGCTCCCATGGGCACGGCTGGACACACGGACATGTCCCCATCATGGGGATCGGCTGGGGGTCCTGGGCTTTGGCTGTGTATGGACACAAACCCACCTGCATGGTGTAGGGGGACCGAAGTCCTCTCTTTCCCAGCTTATTTTTAACTGGAGAGAAGGCGATGTGTTTTTCTGCCCTGTTCCCTCCTGGAAGCGATGCTCGCTGTGTCCAGAGGTGTCTGTTTCACACGGCTGCACCTGGGTGGAGCAGGGCACCCGCAGCACCCCGGGGTGAGGCAGAGCTTGCCCAGGAGGTCGGTGCTTGGTGGAATGGGCAGGAACCTGGAAAGCAGGAAACGGCCCCAAAAGGGGCTTTCTCCTCTCTTCCCTGGGTGCCTCCTCCATAACTGGAACAAGTTACCAAAAAAAAAAAAAAAAAAACCAACACCCTGACTACTTCTTTTTACTATTTTTAAAAAATCACTTTTATTGTTAGAAAGGACTTTTTAAAAATAAAGCTTTTCCTTCCAACATGTCCAGTGCTGCTGTTCCTCTGGCCCCAGCCAGACCTTTCCTGGAGGAAATCCATTGCTCTCGGAATCGGTTGAAGACAGACTCGTGCTGCTGTTGTGACACCCCCATGTCTTACATTTTTAGTGATGCTTTTAAAAGCTATTTTACTATGATTTTTTTAAAAAGTGAATGGGAACTAACCACTGCTGAGCTGCATGACGGATACAATAAGCTCTTCATCATGTGGAAGCTGCGAGGTTTGCCCACGCCGTTCTTACTGGACTTGATGGTTTCCATTTGTGTAGCAGGGAACACTGCTTCCCTCCCAGGAATCCCTTGCAGGTGAAACTCTGATTTGGTACATCACGTTAGGAGATCGTAGCTTTCCTTCCTAGGCACAAAATCAATTAAATACACAATCTGCTCACTGCCCAGCCTGCTGCTCTTTATTTATAGGACTATCCAGCCAGGCTAGAAGGCGGGATTCCCCACTGCTGGATTTAGCTTTTCTTGTTTAAACATCCTCCAGGTAAAAGCAACAAGCTGGGATTTCTCCCCTGTTCCGCCAGGGTGTCCTCCAGCAGATCGGTTTCCCACAGTCACCGCTGCTCCTTAAGGAGGAGTTGGATGTCACCTGAGTGTCGGTGCAAACCTGAGCGTCTCGTTCCGAAAGCTGTGTGCTGGGAGATGTTGGGGTGGGTACCCAAGGAGTCGGCTTGTGCCCACACGGGGGGAGCTCTCGCTTGTGCCTTTTCGTTCCTTTATTCTGTGTGCGTTGTGAAAACTGAGCGTGGGTTCAGTATGGAAGGGGGGAGGAAGATGCTTTTCTCCTCTTGGGCTCCTTAAAATTGGGGCTTCACCTGTCTCTAAAACCTGCCCCGGCTCTGGTCTGCTCCTTGGCTGAGCGGCTCCTCCCCAGTCCCTCCGGCTTTGCCTTTTCAGCTCTCACACTGCTCCCAGCATCAGCTTCCATGCTTTTTCCCTTAGTGATAGCCCTGCTCAGGAAGGGCTTGGGGAGAAAACTTATCCCCTAAAAATACTTCAGCTTTCTGTAGAAGATATCCATAGGCAGAGATCTGTTACCTACTGAAAGCCTGCAAAGTGCCATTTTTGTATGTAACACAGTCTGTATGCACAAACTGCGGGGGTGCTGAGATAACGCTTGCAAGGACAGCTGGCAGAAGGGACACTTGTAGTTCACAGTCATTCCCAGGGCCTGATCCTGCAATGTTTTATGGACAAAAGTGCTTTTGAAGTCTATCAAGAGGGTCAGAACGAGACACGTGCCGAGGTGCTGGGTCTGCCGGCTTCCCCGCAGCATCGCTGGGCGCCAGGCTGGGAGCTGCTGGGCTTGCAGTATGCACCGGAGGGTTGCAGGGGGGCAGAACCGGGTACCGGTGCAAAAGGAAAATGGTGCTGGGTGACGGGGGTGGGCAGGTGATGCTGGAGTTCTCTGGGCTTGGTGCTGGGACGTCTGGCCCCATGCTCCTTCCCGCTCCCCCTGCAGCCTGTGTCAGAAAGGGTTTTTCAAGTTCCTGGTTTTAGCTCAAGTGCTGGTGGAGCCAGGGGGGCTCAGGCTGTCGGAGGGGCTGGGCTGGGGCTTGCTCCTGTCCCGCAGCTGCCCGCACCCCCCCACCACAGGGCGAGGGCTCTGGCTTTGGCTCTGGCTTAAAGCAAGAGCCAGCGCAGTGGACTGGGTACCCCAAAATGTAGCTCAGAGAGGGCAGATGACCCCAGCCCATGTGTGGGTCCAGATGCTGGGGTGCAGCACCCAGCGTTCCCACCTGCCAGACTCCTCAGGCCAGAGTGTCTGCAAGCTGCAAGCTGCAAGCAGCAAACAGCCGCCCTCGCTGCAGGCCCTGTGCTGCCAGAGAGGCTGGAAAGCACAGGCAACAAACCTCTTTTCTTCTTCTCCCTACAGATATTAATCCCCACATGCACAAAACCCTGGCACTTGCATTGTGATTGTCATTAAACTAATGCCTTAAGAGTGTCTTCTTGGTTAACTTAATGTATCCCAACTAGGCTTTTAAGCTTTCGTTTCAAAGCTTTGTTTACAGTTAGGGTGAATCTAGCAAATGAGTAGGATTAAAGTGTCATGTAAAGCATAAGCCTTGCTGGGACAGAGTAGTTTTAAGCTTTGTAAAGTTTATACCTGTGCCCTTTGTCTGTTTTAGTGTCTTTTCAGTGTCCCTGTTCAGTGAATAAGAGGGATTTGAATGAAACAGGAGTAATTATCACCCAGATTTCGGCTGTGAAACCAAGTCTCCTTTGAAATCCTCCCCTCTTTATTTAGCATCATCCAGGGAGTTCAGGTAATATTAAGTAATGGCAGCATAACCGTCCCCATCTTACCCACACAAAAAGCCAGAGGCTAAACTTTGTTTGCTCTTTGCTATTGTGGAATGAACACGATCCTTTGGGATCAAGCGTGCCAAAGAGATTTGTCTGGTGATCTGGGCTATCGCCAGGGCAGGTGGCTCCTCAGAGAACGACCCTCAGAAAATCGGGCTGGATTCAGGTCTCGCAGTCTGATGGAACCACGTAACCAGGATTTGCTGCCATTTGACAGCTCAGCTAGCTTTTCTCTCGGAAACAGCAGCTGCCCAGGGAGGTCTGCCCAAGCTGCCACGTGTGCCTGCGTATGACAGCGTTCTGCACGTTTCGTGCACGCACCACATTCCTGCTGCTTCCCTGCAGGTTAAAACAAGCAATCCGAAATGCTCTTTTCAGCTGATATTCCCAAGCTATAAATAATGTTTTTCCACGTGGGTGCAAACAAACACTTTAGCTGAAATTTCAGTAGGAGCACATTTCCTGAAGAACTTGTCAGTCCCTCTGGTAGTGTTGGATTTTGTCTGGATGCTGCCAGTTGTCTGCTGGCAGTCCCAGTGCTGGAAATTTTAGATCATAACGAAGTTTTATTCTATGTGATGCTTTGGCCTTTGCACATGCACCACTTGGTGTACGCTGGAGGCAGCCAGCAGTTTCTCTTTCTCGGAAAGGGAGAGGTCAAGGCCGAGCTGCCACAGCCGGCGGTGACGGGGCGGTGGGCGCAGTGACACCGGCAGAGGTTGGCTTTGCCAGCTGATGGCGAGTTTGTGACAAATCGGTGTCGGGGACACGGCACCGGCTGAGCGCCCGGCTGCGTCTCGGGGGACCGGGGATCTGTCACCCGCCGTGCGCGGTGACGGGGGCGAGGTGGCCCGGGGTGGCGGCCGCCGTGCTCGGGCCAACACTGACCTCCAGTGGAAAGCCCTGGGAAGCCGCTCCCGGCCGGCTGCAGGGGGGGCTCAGGGGGCACCCAGGTCCCCCCCTGCTGGGAAGGGGGACCCGGGGGCGTCTCCGCGTGTGGCCCTCTGGGGGCTGTCCTAGTCGGGACAGGGCAGGGCGTCGGGGGGGGCTTGGGGCACCGGGACCAGAAGGGGATGGGATTCGCTCGGGGAGGGTCACTGCTGAACACAGTGGGTTGGCTGCAGGCTCCAGGCTGGGAAATCCCTAAAACACCAATTACCAAAACTGGGAAGATTGCAGAGGAAGGATTTCTCTGGATATACTCTCCTTTACCTTTTTCCTAAGCATCCGCTGCAGGCCATTGCTGGGGACAGGATACAGAGCTGGCTGGGCTGGCTGCGCCCTGCAGCCCTTCTCCCTGAAGGAAAAATAGGGAAACCAGTGGAAATACAGCAATAAATTGGGCCCTTCAGTGAAGATGAGGGTGCAGGGATAAAGGAGCACTTGTCTGCGATCAGGGCTCACCTGGACTTACAAGAGCCATTGTATCTCCTCTCTTTATCCAGGTCTCCATCTGCACCACAGACATCCTCTACTTGGTTCTAAGACTCCTTCTGCTGACCAGGTGTTGGAAACCAAAGCCAGCCATCCTGTAGATCCATTTTTAAGGGGTTTCAAATGGCCCAACCTGGCTGTAGAAGATGATTCTCAAAGAGCACAAAATCATCCAGGCACACTGACACTGGCTGTCCTGGCTCCTTGCTCAGGGCAGGCCGTGGGTTTCAGCAGAGGGATTACATCCCCAGTGCAGGTCAGGCCAACCCAGGTCCCTGGTTGTATCCTTCTCAGATGTTCCCTGCTTGAAATACAGGAGACTGAGTAATAATAAGGTGACTCTGTTGCTCCACACCATTTTCATTTTCAAAAAGATGCTTCACATGGAGAAGTAACTCTTCTGAGCATTCTGTCTGGCACTGGTCCACAGCAGAGACACATCTGCTGGTGAGAAAACAGAAGGCTGCCGAACCACTCTTATCACTGGGAATCACAAGTTTCACCATCCCGGAAGTGCCCAAAGACACAATTAGGGAACATTTTGTTGCCAGACCCCAAACATGTCCCAGTGCAGCTTTGCATTCCCTTCATTGTACCGAGATGGCAAAACCGGCCACTTGGCCAAAGCGCTCGCCGCAGGTCACCGGGGAAGCGATGGCAGCACGGTGTGGCTTTACCTGCTGCACCGTAGCCGGCACCCACGAGGTGGCAGCCGGGTGACACCCAGGACAAGGTCCCACAGCCCACCCTCCGCTCTCTGGCCCAGACCCCACCAGGCGCAGACCAGCTCCAAGCACCATCTACTCGCTGGTTCCTCACCATCGGGTTTCCTGCGGTGGTGGTTTAGGCGCACATCCATCTTCCCCCTGCCCAAAACTTTCTTTCCAGGCTGTCTGCTGCTTGGATTCTCCCTCAGCTGATGCTCACCCTCTAAGTGTAATTGCAATACAAAGTAGTTTCAGAATAGCATGCAATAGTGGCTAATTATTTGGAACAATTATACATAACAAAGACAGAGCCAAGCAGCAAGAGGGCTTAATTGTCTGGCCAAGCATGAAATAGCACAGGATTATCGCTGGCAGGGGGAGGGGATGCAGCGGAGGAGAATTGCCCCATAGAATAGGCAAGAATCCAGGCTGCTTGGGAAGGCAAAGTTTATTGAAGAACTTGAAAATTCCCCTTTGAAGCATCTTCTGAAATGCCAGAGAAGACATGAAAAGGATAATGACCCAGAATATGGGCTTAACACACAAATCCCCGCACTGACAGACTCCAGGCCTGCAGACGCTTAAGCACATGCTTAAATTTTAAGCACATGAATAGTCCCCTTTGACGGCTCACGTGCTTAGAGTTAAGCTTAGGCATAAGTGTTTGTAGGATCGGAGCCCAGATTTTTATTACAACTAGGCTCCTCTCGGCGATGGCAGGAAATAAAAGACCTATAACGTGCGCAAGCTTCCAGCACGATGCCGTGAAGCCCTTTGCTCCGTACGAGCGGCGAGCGCCTGTGCCCAGCCATGGGGACACCCAAATCCATCCCCGCGGAGCAGCAGCGGGACGGCAGCTGTGAGGGTGGCGAGGAGCAGCGCGGGCGAGAGAGGTGCGGGGAGAATCACGGAACACGAGCACACGAGGACGCACGATCCTGTTGCCCCACGTACCCCCACATCGCATCTTCCAGCCCCGCAGACGCCTGATGGTTTGGGTGAGGGTGTCCTGGAGCGCTCGCCGGGGCACCTCGGTGCATCGCCAGCCCTCCGCGACATGCCTGTGCAGCAGCCCGGAGCTGCAGGGCACGGGCGGAGGATTTTCTCCGAAGCCAGAGGTTAATTATTCTTTATTGGATAATTTTCAGCTGCCAGTCCTGGCAATGAAGGGGATTTCCTCTAGATGGCACGCTTATCTCTGCGCTGGGAGGGAAGCCCCGGCTGCCTGCTGGGGAATAAAAAGCACGGGCACAGCTCTCAGCCTGCCGCTGCCCGCTAGCCCCGCTGGGCCCGAGTGATGCATTTTCAGGGAGCAGATAATGTACCCCGACGCCTCCTGCCCTGTTATAACGCAATTATACTCGGTGTCCAGACTAGGCAAAAGCCTGGAAAATTGTAATTAAAAAAAAAAAGAAAAGAATTTCAAAATAAGCGTTGGTGGGATGAGGCTGGGTGATGCTGAGCATCCGTCCTGCAGAAATCAGGTCTTTTTAAGAAATATTAAGCCAGATGTGAAACATCAGCCTTTACTAGCAGCCCTTGGTGCCATTTCTTCCACCCAAGCAGTGCAGCTTCCTCTTCACTGCAAGAATGAGCAGAGGCTCAGTAGCTGAAAGAAGGGTGTGTGTGTTTGTGAAGCTTCAACACCCCCAGAGTGGCTGGATTAATTTTAATCTGTGTGTTGACAGGCTTTCCCTCGCTCATCCTCTGTGCAGCTCAGGGCAGTGATTTCTTCTGGTGGTTTAAAGAACAGCACAGAAGTTCACACCCATCTGGAGTGCCAGGGATGGGTTTCTTGCATGTCCCTTTACCTACCATGCACCTATTTTATAGAAATGGAGAATTACCCCTTGCAGCCATACTGGTGCTGCCACAAAGTGCCAGCATCAAAGCAGGGTTAACGTTGGTTCCCAGAGCCGAAGGAAGGAGCTGCTGCGGTGTGGAAGTGCTGGAGCCAGGCTGTGGGGTGATGCTGTGACCTGGTGGGGACACAGCGGGGATTGGTACCCACAGCCGTGTGCTGGGGCAGTGGAGCTGAGATTCACCCCGCTGTGGAGCTTCAGCCCCAGACGGTCATGGTGCTTCCTGGCTCGGTATTTTTGCTTGATGGTATTTGACACAGATGAAATGTCCACCATCTGCACAGCCTCTTTTCTACCTGGTTGCCCTCTGCTGGGTAAGTGGACAGGGGCTAAGGTGTTTGGCTCTGCCTCTGCTTCTCTGCATGGCATTGGGTGAGCTACTTCACCTCCCTCATCTATCTTCAGGTTACAGTCTTCTTCCAGGTGTTTATTCAGCTCCTTCCCAAGATGGGAATAGAGGAAAGGGACCCTCTGCTATGTTCTTGTGCAGTAGCAACATCATAGTCTCCATCTGACTGAAGTGTAGTTTGATTTGAAGTCAAGAGGCAAAATGTATCTACAAGCCTGTTTGCAGTCAAATCTGTAGATATCGACATTTATGTGCAGGACTAATCCTTTACAAGATTCGTCCCAACCTTATCCCCATCTGGAGACTGCTGGATACTTCCAGGCAAGAAGAATGCTATCCTCAGCCATTCCTACATGCAGGAAAAAAAAAAAAANGAAAAAAAAAAAAAAAAAAAAAAAAAAAAAGAGTCAAGCAGTTTTTCTCCCAATCAAGCCATGTTTCAGTAATTTTCCAACTTCTCTGTAATTTTCTCCTTTGAAGACCTTCTCTCTGTATTGCTCCTGGCCCCAAGTTGATGGTCCTCAGCTGGTGTTTATGGCCAGCTAGTGAACCTAGTGGGTGAGGTGGGCGCTGGGGCTGCTGAGCTGCTGAATGCAGAGAACTCGGCGGCAGGGGCTACCTGAGCATGTCTGGCATGATCACATGCTGACATGGAAAACCTGGACCAGGAGACCTCATCACAGGTTACTACGTCTATGTGAATCCGACCATTTACTTATGGTCTTGCACCGGTGCACCTACATTTGGGAAATGTGATTCCCTCCCACATGGCTCCCCCTCCCCCCCCAAATCCTCCCTTTTATTTTCAGGGGATTCGGGGAAAAATGAAGTGATTTAGTAGGCTTGTTTTCACAGGGATATTTTTCCTTGTGTGGTAGACACAGTTACCAGGCTGTTCTGTACACGTTGCCATGTGCCAGAGCATAATTACCTTCCACATGCATCAGCCTTTGGCTAATGTGTTTTTTATGGCAACCAGGAGAGCTGGATTTGGTGAGTCTCAAAAGCGCACCTGGTGCTTTATGGCTTGAAATGACCGCGTTCCTCTGAGTCATGTAAGTGTGTGTGTATCCATCCCTTTTCATGTCAGATTGCTGAAGAACAGCATGAAAAAGAGCTTACACCAAGCCAGAGTTAATCAGTTGGGTGTTAAGCTGCATATGAGCTTTCCTGGTGGGCTTCAGGTCCATGTGGGATAGGATCAGTAATGAATAGAGAGCAGCAAAGTTGTTGAACTGCAAGTCCAAAACCAAGGTCCTAAACTCAGATCCCAGCACCTAAATAAGTGTGTGTGTGACAAGGTCAGCCCTGCACCTGGGGGTACCTGGGAAAACCTTCACTTGAAATCCGGGCCTTTTTTGGTGTGGATTTGGGCACATCTGTGTTTGAAAATGCAAGTCAACGAAACTGAGATATCTGACATCAGAGCGCTGCAGGGATGGCTATAGGCACTTCACATCGGTGGTCTCCAAACTGGGAATTTCGTGCATTTTGCACTACCTGGCACCAGTGTCACTACCTGGCACCAGTGCTCCCACTCACCTCGCTGTGCCGGGAGCTCCTGGCGAGCAGGCTGCCGACTGATCTTTGCAAGCTGGGAGCTGGCAATAAGGGGCTGGAAAAAAAAGGTTGAACTGTAGGGAGCACTGAAGGTCTGAGCCTTGGATATGGAAAGAAGAGAAATAATATCAAAGGAAATCACATAAGTGGAAAAAGAGCCCCCTGGGGCAGCCTAGGCAGCAGCAGGTCTGTCTTGTTCACGTTTTCAGAGAAGTTAGAGGTCAGCCAAGCTTGATAACGAGGTAACACAGAAAAATCCATCACTGAGCCTTGGGGGACTTGTAGATGCGGTTCTCATCAGAATAAACGAATTTAGATGCTGCCCGGCAGAGGAAACAAGAACGGTTATGTCTTGCAAAACCAACAGATCCTCTGGAAGGATCTGGGTGCGAGGGCGGCGGGGCTGGAGCCGAAGCCCCGCAGTGCCCAAGGCAGCGCACGGCAAGGCTGCAGGGCCCGATGCTGCCCTTCCCGGGGCACAGCGGTGCAGGGTGCAGGGTCAGGGCTTTGCCCCGGTAAACCCCAGCTCCGGGGGCTGCTCTGGCAGGGAAAGAGTTTTTCTCCCTGCGCTCCCCTCCAGCCTCCGGCAAATAACAGGTGGGCAGGCGGGGAACGAGTTTTTCCCCGTGGGAAAAAAAAAATAAAAAAATAAAAAATCAGTGCCTCCCCGGTGTTGCCGTTGTGCAGCCCGCGGGGGGCTCCGAGCCGCTCCCGCGGAGCTGCCGGGCGGGAGCGGGGCTCGGGGGCGGCGCGGAGCCCCCGCGGGGGCACGGGGAGCCCCGGGGGAGCTGCAGGGCACGGGAACGTCCCGACCAAACCTTGCGTT
Source organism: Anseranas semipalmata (assembly GCA_013399115.1). NCBI lineage: Eukaryota > Metazoa > Chordata > Aves > Anseriformes > Anseranatidae > Anseranas > Anseranas semipalmata. The sequence continues at coordinate 56,807 of VXAA01006108.1, forward strand.
AATACAGGCGGGACAGACACTGAAAGTCAATTTAAAGGAGAAAAAAAAAAATGCTGTTCAGCTGATGGCCCCCCCC
>VXAA01006108.1:73243-146124 GCA_013399115.1 Anseranas semipalmata
AAAGAAAGAAAGAAAGAAAGAAAAAGCTTCTCCGGGGGAACGTGGAGGGAGCTGGACATGCGGAGGGGCTGCGGATGCGGGGCTGTGAAATGAGGACATGCCCGGGGGTGGGCAGGGACCCCCCGGAACACGCAGCACCAGCAGCACATCTGTGGCACGGACGCAGGGAGGAACCAACAGAATCCTCTCCCCCCCAAGCAGAAAAAAGAGCTTGAAGTTTTAAAATATGGTTCAGAGAATTATAAGTAATCAGAGCTGCGGGGGTCAGCAGTGCAAACTTTTTAAGACTAATGTTTATTTAGAAAAGTGAGTGGTGTCTGCGTTGCTTTTCTAGTGCCCCGGCACAAAAGTCCTAATGGCTTTTGCAGACTTTCCGTAACAAACCCCCGCGCACGGCGCGGGGAGCACCGCCGGCAGCGGCCCCAAACCCCGCTCCCCAGCCGAGCTCTTTGCCAGGGCGCATTGGCACAGGGCTTTAACAACCCCCTCCTTGCTCCCCCCCCGTTTTTTTTCCACGAATCGGTGACAATATTTTTTTTTTCCCCGATTTTGCCTTGCTTTTGCATTTGTTTGATGTAACCTGACCCCTCGGTAATATCGGGAAGGAGCAATGAGGGGATAGGGGCGGCGACCTCCCCCCCTACAATTCCCAAATCCATCCAGCAGCGTTGCCCACCCTCAGTCCCTGGGAATGAGCAGGGTGCTGAGAAGGAGCCTCAGCTCATGGCCCCCCCGGGGAATCGTTGTGGTTTGCATGCACTGAGTCATGTCCCACCCACCCTGCCACCCTCCGGCCGCTGTCCCCGGCACCCAGCTGTGCCGTCAGTCCCTGTTTTGGGATCTCTGCTGGGCCCACCCCAAAAGTCACCCCAGGGGTACCCAAAAGGATCCCCAGCTGGGATTTGACTCCCCTTGCAGAGCCTCAAGTCTCCCTCCTGAGATGCTCCTTTTCTTCCCAGGACCAAAGGAGTAAAAACAGCAGCCCCCAAACCTCACACGCCTTTTGGGGCATCCCCTGGCTTTAAACAGGAGGTGGACCCAGTGGAAACCAGCAGCACCAGCCGCAGGTGCTTCGCAGGCAGGCTGGGAGAACTCCACCGGGTTAACTTCTTCCCAAGCCCCCCTCTCCCTTGACAGGTGCCAGGAGCCGGGAGGGCTGAGCAGGGAGGGGACTCAACCTGGATGTGCACCGCGACCAGCAGCAAATGCCCCCCTTCCCAGGGACCCCAAGGGGAGGCCAGAGGTGCTGGGGCTGCTCGGGAAAACGCCCCTGCTCATCCCCTCTCCCCCATCCGTGTGCCAAATAGCCCCAGGAGCTTTCTATTTACTCCCTTTCTAAACACAGACGCTTTTACTAGCCGCGAGCCCAGCTGGCAGAAGGTGGTGTGCTGCTGAAATCCTCCTGTTTCCTGGTGAACGTGAGACCAGCTCTAACTCACCCCCCAGTCCGTGGGGGTCACTGGCCACCCGGGGACACCCCGTCCCCTCTCCTACACTCTGCAGCTCTTGGCAGCTTTGAGTGAGGGACAGGGTTAGTCTGGCTGTGCAGGTCTGTGCTGCTCTGTGCTGGCTGCATCCCCTGCATGTCCCCACCAGCAGACATCAGCTGAGCCAAGGAGTGGCAGCAGAAGGTGGCTTTGAAACATCACACACACCTGAGGCTGGATCCTGCCTTCCCCTGGCCAAGTCAAGCTGCGGTGCACAGCTCCACGCAGGGCTGAGGATGCAGCCAGGCTGGCGGGGCTGCGGCAGAGGGAGGACGTCGGTATTTATAAGGTGCTGAAATGTGCCTGACACTCGAGGGAAGATCCTCTCTTCTCCCTCAAGGGCTTTCATTTGAAGGGCTTGGCTCTGCCCTCTGAGCACTCGGTAAGACCTTCTGGCTCCCATTACCTCCCACAGCCCTGCGTCGCCCTCCTCGCTGCGAGCTGAAGCACCCCCATCATGTTGCCAAAAGTGCTGGGAGATGGGGGGCCCCCAGGCAGGCCTGGCACCAGGATTTGGGCTCCTGGTGTAATGCCAGGCTGTGTGAGGGGGCCGGGTGGCCAAGTCCTTTGCTGTCCCAAGCTTCCCTCCATCTCCTCACAAAGCACTGACAACGGGAACATGGCATTTAATTCTAAGCGGAGGACCTCGAATATTTGGGCTGAAACCTTTTAAATGCATTTGAAAGGGGGCACAGGGAGGGTGGGACCTGTTCCCCAGGGCTTGCTGGGACAGAGAGGTGGGGGTGACGGTGGGGTGACAGTGCAGGTGCCAATGGGTGGCGAGGGCTGGTGGAGCAAAGCCTCTCCATGCCCTGAGGACTGGGGCGAGCCTGGTGCTCTGTGAGGCTTTTTGTCTGCCTCCATGATGTCGGCAGAGCGCAAATGCAGGGAAGAGGTGAACCCCTCTGTTAATACACGTGTTTTAAATAACCAGTATTTTTTCTCCTTCCCGTCGGTGTGGTGGGCTTGGCACACCTCTTTGTTTTCACAATTGTCATGTCTGTATGTTCTGCTGCCCAAGTAAGGAGAAAAAGATCCCTTGTGCAATCTGGAGGTGTGCTTTGCTGTTTCTGACATGTAAATATTAATAAAGAAACTACACCAAAGAGACAAAAAAAAAAAATCCTCTCCTACCCCTGAACCCCTTCAGATCCCTTCATTGTCCTGGCAGTTGTTGCACTTGGCCTGGCTTCCCACGCTCTGCTCTCAGATCAGCTGGCAACGGCTGCGGTCCCCAGATTCCACAGCTACGTCCTACTGAGGGAAAACATTTGCTGAAGTTTTCAGATTATTGGGGAAATACATAGTTCTACCTCTTTTCAAAACTCCACCAATGTCTGTTCTAAGCCAGCCCCACATGTCAGTGCAGGGGCAGGACAGGCATCCTCGGCTCTGCTCCTCTGTGAACTCCGAGTCCCCAGAAGGGCCACGGAGGGGGATTCCCACGGCCACCACGTGCTTCACTAGTGGGCCATAGCGGTGAGTATGCGTGGAGCTTATTTTCCCACACCAAGCTGCACTTCAGCTCACTCTGTTGGCATACACGACTGCAACCGAGTGGCGGGGATGCACGCGGGGTTGGACCAGGCGCTCACTTGGAGCATCCCCATCATCCTCCCCCAGAAACAGGGGCTGGCAGGGCTCCCTGCATGGCACAGCCTCCATTCACCATGCATGCCCACGTCCTGTCCCCCAGCACCCTGATCCAGGGTCAGGGTGCTCAGCACCCAGACGCACCCTTGCCAGCATGGGGCGCGATGCTTTCAACCAGCAGCAGGTTGCTTGCTCCAGTTGTTGCTCCCGCAGGCTGTGCTGGGTGTGCGCGTGTGCAGGGGTGTGTGTGTGTACATGTGTGTGCATGCGTGGAGCTCTCTCTTGGCAGCACAATGGGAGAGCAAAGTGTAAAATGCTCCCATTCTGGCTCGGCGGATAAATTGCCTACAAAGGGCTCTTCAACTTGAACACGCACTGCAAAGACGCATGGCACTTCTCCGGGCGAACAATGGCTCGGGCTGAGTCACCGCGCTGCAGAGAAGCATCCCAACGCTGCCTGTCTAGGGAAGGGGTTTCTGTGTTTCCTCCGAGATGGCTTTTATTAATGAATTCCTGAGAGCGGGGTGGGATCAGGGGCACAGGAAAAAAAGAGGAAAGGGAGAATAGGCGCAAACCGCTTGGGCTCTGCATCTGTGGGCCAGGCCTGCAGCGCTCGCAGCAGCGGGCAGAGTTACCGGTGGTGCTGGTCCCATTCCAGCATGCAGCCTGCTTCACAGGGAGAAGGGGAAATGCCTTTCCCCAGGGCACCCCATAAAACTCACTCTGCTGTGCCTCTCACTCCACCAGCAGCTTCTCAGACCCAGAACGGTGGTGGGTTGGGATGGGGCTTCCACCCAGCGGTGGAGGACGGCTCTCTTGGTAGCTACCAAGCTCACAAGCTTGGATGTGGCCTTTAGTGGCAGGTGTCCTTGAAGCTGTGTCTGACAGTGGCTGGCAGGGTGCAGCTGGGAAAGGATCGCTCTGTGCTCACTGTTTCTGATATTTTCTTTCTAAGCTTCCACCATCAGCCACTGCTGGAGAGGAGATAGTGGAGCTTTGGAAGAAATCCCACAAATGTTCATGGAAGCGGAACGGCAGGAAGGCAAACAGGAAAGAAGAGGAGTAATATACTATTCTCGGGAGCACTGCTTGCATTTCTCTGTTGGCTTTGCTGTGTTGTTTCCTTTTCCTCCAGCTACATACTACAGGATTATGGCAAATGAATTAAGGAATAAAATCATGGGGGAAAATTAGGATCCTGCTGATTTAGAAGCAGGAAGGATACCTGGATGGGCTTGTTGAACTCCAGATGACGCAATAGCATCTCAGATATAGATCCCAGGATAATTTAGGTTGGAAGGAACCTCTGAAGGTCTTCAGTCCAACAGCCCTCAAGGCAGAGCTGGCTTAGATCAGTTTGCCCAGGGCTTTGCCCAGCCAAGTTCTGAATGTCTCCAAGGATGGAGATTCCCCCACTTCTCCGGTCCCCTCTGTTTGACCGTCCTCAGGGGGATTGTTTCCCTGGTATCTAACCAAAGCTTTTCCTTTTGCAACTTGTGTTCATTGCCTCTCCTTCTGTCACTGTGCACCTTGGATGCTGGTGGATGTCAAGGGACATCAGGGGCCTACTCAGGCACTGCTGTACCTGCCTTGTGAGCCAGACAGGTGGGGATGTGCTTCAGGGATGCTCCCAGCAGGGACAGCCGGTCCTGGGCCTCCTGAGCCCCCTGGGCTCTCCCCGTGTGAGCAGGCCAGGATGGAAAGTCTCACCTCTCCACAGTGCATCAGGCTGCTGTTGTGTTGGCTTCAACGGGGTGAGGATTGCTATTGCTCTGACTGGAGAAACGTCAACCACCCTCCAAAGATTGCTCCCACACCCCTTTTCCAGGGCATTCCAGGAGATGGTAGCTCTGGGAAAGAAAACATACAGCAGCCCTTGGTCTGCTGCATCCAGCTGTGGAAACAGAGGTGTGGGTAGCAAAGATCACCCGCCCAGCTTCTTTGCTGGGCAATGGAGCCAAGCAATTCCTTCTCCCCGGTGCCCTGAGCACTCCTCTGTGCTGCTGGGGTGGCACAGCACAACACCTTGTTCAGCCGCGGCTTTCAGTGACAGGCTCACTGGCAGGTGGACCTCATCCAGTACATTTCAGCAGCTGGAAATCATCTCAGTGAAAGATAGGGCTGTGACATGTGTGGCTGCACCTTGGGAAAGGAAAGGATGGAAAAGAAAAAAGAAAAGAAAAGAAAAAAAGAAAAAAGAAAAAAGAAAAGAAAAGAAAAAAAGAATAAAGAAAAGAAAAGAAAAGAAGAGAAGAGAAGAGAAGAGAAGAGAAAAGAAAAGAAAAGAAAAGAAAAGAAAAGAAAAGAAAAGAAAAGAAAAGAAAAGAAAAGAAAAGAAAAGAAAAGAAAAGAAAAGAAAAGAAAAGTTGTCTACAGCATCCCTGTGTGTCCCTGCCCCAGGGAGTGGATGCGAGGGCTTGTTTGGGGAAGAGGTAGCCTGGCCCCATGCAGCGAGGAAGGGAGAGGCAGAAGTCATGAAGCAGGGCTCTGTTTGGACCCAAATTTGATTTGCATGGTTAAAACGTGTTGATCCCATACATGGTTTTCCTGGCTGGGAGCTGCGCTTGGTTCCACAGCCAAGCCTTTTTCTTTTCCAGAGTGTTCAGCATAAATCAGACTTTCACAGCCGCCTTTGAGTGGAAGGAGCAAGAAATCACGTTTTGTCTCCTGTCCAGGAGCTCTGGGAGAAAGGAGCTGTCAGAAAGCAGACCAGATCCTCTGACACGTGCTCCATGCATCTTTGCTGCCTGGCTTTGCTCCCCCTCATCAGCAGTAACGCACCGCGGCTCCACCAGCTCCCGTGTGCTGTGATCCCAGCCGCTGGCATCCTGGCAGAGCTGTGCCCCAGCCAAGGGACACCAGCACTCCTTCCAGGCTGTGCTGTGCTCTCCCCTGCCTCTGACCCATGGAGTCTGCTGGGTTTTAACACACATCCAGACCTGGCCTGGTGCCCTGCCAGACCGCTTGCAGTCCCCCAGGGTCATATCTTCATCTCCTCTGGCCAAACAAGCCCAGATCCCTCTGCATCCCAGCATACATCATGTGCCCCAGGCCTCCAATTTGGCAATGTGTTTGCAATTTTTCTTACGCTGCTTCATAGGCATTTGAGGGAGAGGAACTAATTCCCAGCAGTGCTACACAGGACACCTACACTGAGCATCTCCTGGCAGCTAAGGAAAGCTTGGGTGGAGGTGGCTGCAGAAACCCCACCAGCACCTGCCGTGGAGCCGAGCAAGGGACCAAAATTGCCAATCATGTTGAAACAGAGGGTTAAAGCCTCTCTGCTGGAGCCATTCCCTGCTAGTGAGATCCATACAGTCCATTAAAATTAGGGATCTTATTATGGGCTATATAAAAAAGGTAAAGAGGAAATGAGAACCTTATGAAGGGTTTCTTATGTGTGCAGATGGCAGGGGCACCTGAGGCCAAGAAAGCCTCTCCAGTGGGCTTTATGCAAACAGAGCTGCTCACCTCTTTGAAGTTTCTCTCTCTCTCCAAAAGCTAGATTGATGCAGGACTCTATTTTCTGCACAGCTCGCCCCTGCTGGCCAGCCATGCTGTCCTCGGGACGGACAAACAGCCCTGAACATGCGTCATGCTCTAAGGCACAGTGTCCCCTCCTCCTAGCACCAAAGTCAGCCTCCAAATGCACTTTTAGGTCATGTTCAGGACTCTCCTGACCCAGAGGAGCTGGCTGTGTTTGCTGACTCCCCCAGCTGAGGAGCTTTGAGACATGGCCTGCCCATGGGCACAGCGGAGCTCTTTAAGCACATCGATCTGAGTGGCATCAGGAGCACGGAGAGCCAGCTGGAACTGGGACTTCAGCCCACCAGCAGTGGCACGGGGTCACTGCTTCAGGACAGCAGAAACCAGGGACCTCAGAAATGGGCTGAACTTTGGGTCCGCAGCAGAACCAGAGGCCCTGGGAGCCCAGGCATCCATTTGCTCGCTAGGACAAGCTGCTGGGGCATTTTTCCCCTCCGCCTCCTGTCCCCACCTGCTGTGCCTGGCTGTGCTTTCACGTGGTGATGCTGGAGCTGGAGAAAGTCCGAGAGCCACTCCCCGAGCCTGTGGGATGCTTGGGATCCCTTGGACACCCCCTTGGGTCCTGCTGGGGCCCCAGAGGGACTGCAGGGGTTGGAAGCGACCCTTCTTTTTACAGAAGTGTGCCCCCCAGCTGCAGGGAGGGGTCTTCTCGCCCTGTGCAGGTGAAGAGCTGAAGCACAGTGAGGTCAAGAAACGTGGCCGGGGCTGTGCCAGCAGCCCCTGGCGGAGCCGCCCCACCAGCCCGCTCCCTTCTCGTTCAGGCTCTTAAAATAAGGCTCACAAGGGCTCGAGCCTGGTTTCATTTTCACTAATAAATCCCTGCTTGCACTTGAAGCTGCTGTGCCTTTTAAAACATTATCTGGGGCTCTGATTACACTCCCGATGAAAGCAGACTTGGACCTATTAGTTTTCATGGCAAGAAGCAATGCCACGTCCTGCTATCCCTTATGCACTTGGTGTAACCCAAGTTTCACAGGAAAGGGAAGGGAAAAAAAGACATCTCATAGAGGCAGTGTCTGCCTCCACATTCACTGCTAACAGAGGACATTGTACATCTTGAAATCCCTCCCCTGCCTAGAAACAACTTTAATCAATGCATGTCAATTTTTTTTTAATAGTGGTGTACCGCTGTCTCCTCTTCATGGCTCAGAGGATGCAGGTCTTTGGGGAACAGGAGCTAAGTGCCCACAGCTGATGAGTGTGAAAAACCCATTCCCATGGCAGCAGGTCTGCTCTGGGTCGTTAGTCCAGATTTGCAGGTGGGTAAACTGAGGCATAAAGGGGTTAATGATCTCTGGTGGGAGAGGATGGGGCGATAAGGGGAACTTCCTCCTCAAATTGCCAGGGATAGCTTGTCAAACTCCTGCAGCTTGGTTCTGAAGCAATGCTTGGAAAGGTTTTTGGAAATGGGTTTGCAGAGAGAGCAGGGAGAACACGCTGTGAACAGGGTTGCAGGCACCAAGCATGGGGACATGGGACAGCTGCAGAGGGGAAAAGAAAGGAAAGAGAGAAATAGAGAAATAGAGAAATGGAGAAATAGAGAAATACAGAAAGGAGAAAATAGAAAATGGAGAGGAAAGGAAAGGAAATAGAAAAGAGAGAAAGATAGTAAGAAAAAGCAAAAAGGAAGAGAAAGAGAGAAATAGAGAAGAGAGAAAAAGGAGGGGAGGAAGCCCTGTGGCTGCAGGACGTACGCCCACCCTCTCCCCACACCAACCCATGTGTCCAAGCACATTTCCTCCCCCGCAGAGCCCCCGGCCACCCTGCCTGCCCCAGGAACGAGCCCAGCAGCTGTCCGAGGGGCCGAGGAGGCAGCGGGCGGCCAAGCCGCGGCCAGGCAGCGCTGGCTTGGCTGGCTTGGGGGAGCAGCCGGGAGCGGGTGGCAGGTGAGAGAGGCACAGCCATCGCTACAGCAGATGGGAGAGGCATGACATTACGTGGCGGGGCTATTATTTACCAAGCGCTCGTGTTTGTCATGGCTGAAGATGACATCTTATTAAGGAGTCATGACACTGGGGGATTTTTTTAAGCCTGGGGGCCAAGAAGGCTAATGAACAGGGATAGCTCCAGGAATAGAGGGAGGGCGGTGCCATTTTCAGGTCGCAGGCAAAGCTGACTAATGGTTCCTGAACCCAGTTTCTGGGAGACTTCCAGGCTGGGGCACGTCTCCCTCTTGCTGCTTAAGGATGGACACTCCCATGCCGTGGCTGGCTTCACTGCTTCTGTGCTGGCTCAGGTCTGGAGAGACCCTGCTGCGGAGGAGCAGAGCCTGAGCTGTGCACAGCACCTGCCTGCACCTAATACCCACGGACAGCCAAACACCGCTACTCCTGCGAACGAGGGCCATAGATTGGCAAGGAATGGCTTTTGGACAGCTTTCCCCAAATCCCGCCTTGCAGGTGGTTTGGAAGAAGGCTCTCAGCCCATGCAATGCAAGACAGCGAATGCAGTGGCTGTGGGGCGAAGGAAGCGGGACCCCACTGTTGGCGTGGCACTGCCACCCGGTGTGATGCCTGGCAGGAGGGCCAGCCCAAGAGCGGGGCTCTGTGTCCCGTGTCGTGCCCCCGCAGCGCCGGCTCCACAAGCCTTGCCCTCCTTCACTGCGCTCCCTCCCTCCGCCTGAAACCAGAACCCTCTCCCCGCAGCTCCCATGCGCCGGCTCCTTATCGTTGCCCCGCTCTGTCAGTGCAGATGCTTGACTAATGTTCCCTTGTAAAATGTTGTGTTAAGCACATTCCAGCCGCTGACATTAAATACTCGGGCCAGGGCAGCGCTAAACCTCCGGCAGACGGAGCGCTGAGCCATGCCCAGCCACACGCCTGATGCTGCCGCAGTGAAAACATTTGCTCTTTTCTGCCCCATCTGCCTGCCCCCGCCTCTCCCTGCCCTCTGTCTGGGCAGGACCACGGCTCTCTGGCAGATGAAATAATAATTACCCCGGCCGCATCCCGGCCTCCCTTGCATTCCTCTGTGCTAACAGCTCAGCTTATTTTGTTTTCATCCACAAATATTGACTCGCTGGGTTCTTTTCACCCCGTGCCTATTAAAAAGGCATTGCTCATATTATTGTTATTGAATTTGTTCTGCAGCTGTGAGAAGCATCCAGCGGCTTCAAGGCATTCACCCGTGCTGCTGCGTGCCAGTGCTGTGCCCTCCGTGCCCCGAACCCTCTTTGCCTGTGCTCCCCCAGGGACAGGAGCTGGGTGCAGGATGCGTGCTGCCCAGCCGTGCTGAGGGGTGTCAGTGTGGTCCTGGGGCTGGGGCGCGGAGGTGCAGTCGGTTCCTGGGGGTGACGCTTTGCTGCTCCGTGCCTCAGTTTCCCTCCTACACCCCAGGAGTCCTGACCATTTCTGTAGTGTGCTCTGTGTTTCAATGGGAATATGTGCAATTTAAGCCACTGATGCAACTTGTTTTATACTTAGTTTGGCTTGAAAGTGTGCAAACGTCTGACTCCCAGGGATAACAAGAAGTCACTGAAGAAGTTGTTTCCAGATGCCTTAACCTGGCTGGTGCAATAACCATGAAATAAACCTCTTGATTTCACACCGAGCTGAATGATCTGGGTAACTAATGAGCATGACAGCAATGCTCACCCAGCTCCAGCCCTGGGCACTTGGGACCGTGGTCGTGGCAGGGTGGTTTGATGCCTCTCCCCGATGGGCAGGGTTTTGAGGTGCGGGGTGGATGTGGCAAATCTCCCCCTGGCAGCAGGCAGGGGCAGCGGGACAGCAGCCTGCTCGTGAGGAAAGCCCGTGTTTCGGCAGCTGTGCTCAGCTCTGGCATCTCTCCCAGAATAAAATCGACTGGCACCGCATTCCCGGGGACTCCCCTCCGTCCCCAGCCATCCCTCCGGGGGAAATCCTGGGGATGCCGGCACTCCACCAGCAGATCTTACCTGATTCCCAGATTCCCCAGCCAGGATGGGAATAGGGAACTGGGACACAGGAGAAAGGCTGCAGCTTCAGCAGGCACCCTGGGGTGGGTGTCCTTGTCAAAACCTCTCCCTGTCCCCTGCGATGTCCCCTGCTTCTCTATCGGACATCTGATGGTCGCCTGTTTCTGCAGCCAGCTGGGATGTGAGCGCCTTGGCATCCTCTCTCGCACATCTCCCACAACCTCTGGGGGAGGACAGGAGCCATGGAGGCAGCTCACGGGGTGACGTCTGCACAGATAAGGAGCGACAGGGCCGCCTCCCCTCCGCCCAGCTGGCCTCGCTCATCTGCCTGACAGCTCAGCAACAAATCTGCAGAGAAGGACTTTGTGTGCTGAGCTGATTGAGCGATCCTTCCCATCCTCCAGCAGGGCCCCTGGAGCTCCCAGCATCAACTTCTTCATCCCTTTAATCCCCCCTGAGATGTCTTGTTACCTCCCAAGCACGCAAAGAACCAGCAGGAGATGCCAGCTCCCTTGAAGATGCCAGCATGGGGAGGGCAAAGCCTGGCAAGAGATGTTCAGCCCTGTTGTGACACCCGGCAGCATCACATGGGGCATGGAGGGGGATGAGGGCCATGTGGAGGTGGCCAGCAGCGTGCTGGGGATGGCCACAAAGTCACTGGAGTGGCCGCGGTCCAGGACGCCCCGTGCCGAGCAGGTCGTCTCCTGCCTCGTGACCAGCCTGCAAAAAATAACGTGGACGCCTCCTTCGCCCGGCGCCTGTTCGCAGAAAGCAAATGTCAGCGTTGCCATGCCTGAGTGTTTATTTTGGCAACAGCTGGAGGCCTGGCCAGCAGGCCAGAGGGGACGTGGCAAGGCGGATCGGCTCCCACCGTGTCCTGCTGAGGATGTGGCTGGGCCAGAGGGCACTTTTCTCCTGGCTTTGGGCTGCACGGCATTGGGTCCATCATAAATACATATGGACATCGTTTTGGGTGCTGGTAGCGGAGAGAGAGGACCCACCTGTGGGTATCACCAGCCCTGGTGCCCCAATGTGGGCCCTGGCCGATGCCCGAGGTCATTCCAGGCATTGCAGCCCCACGTCCCTGCAGTGGGGGCGGGAAGAAAATCACCACCAAGGAGTGTCCTGTTCTCCTGACCTTTGCTCTCAAAATATTTAGGATCCCACAGCGTGCAGTCACAGGCCTCGTTCAGCTTCAGCGCAATGCCATTTGCCTCCCGTCTCAGCTGTCCCCAGTAATTCATCTCCAGCTTGCTGAGGTGGGGACAGGGAAGACACACTCAGGGCGGGAGCAGGCAGTGGGGCACCCTCCCAGACCCAGTCTCATCCCATTGGCCCCATGTTCCCTGGGTCTCCCCTTGTCACAGGCCCACCATCTCCAGGGACCAAGAGGAGCATCCCTGGCCGGGCAGTCCCCTGTCCCTGGCTGGGCTCTCTGATTCCTGACCTGTATCCTTCATGCCTGTGGTGATGAAGGAGCCCAAGTGTGGTCATCGGACCAAACCCTGGCAGAGGCTTAGGTTTTGTGTTAAGGAAAGTGCGTCTGGGGAGAGTCAGTGTGATACGCAGGAGGAGGAAACTGAGGTGTCCGAGAACCACAGAGAAGCAGCTCAAGACACCAATATAGCTTATTTTTTTTGGTCAAGGGCCTGGGCTGGTGGCCATATGAGTCTGTACTGCAGGTCATTCATGTGCTGTAACTCCCAGCCCATGGAAATGGCCCTGGGCAGCATCTGTGGGGACTGAGCTCGCAGTCAGGAGATGGCATAAATTAGGAAGAATGCTTTTATCTCCTGGGGTGTCTGCAGATATACAATCCTTGCCGCGTGAGTTCCTAGAGGAACTCTTGGCCTCTTGGAAGAGACGGCTGGCTGGAGACGTCTGGATGGAGCCTGGGGCCTTTGGAAGAAACCCCATGAGGAATAAACTTGTTTGGGCAAGATCATCCCCTCTGTGATGGAGGGAGATGTGCTCAGGTGGCAAGTCCTTGTGGAAATGGCACTGACTGAATGTCACCGAGCCTTAGTGGCAGGAGTGACATTTTGGAAGGGGCAAAAGCATCTGTTGGACTATCCTTGCTCTGATTGTAAGTATGGCTTATTATACACACTGAAATCCCAGGGTTGGTCATGCTTTTGCTCACTTTGGTTGAACATCCACTGCTTTCACAGAGGACTTTGCTGTTCTTATTCCACACAGTGAAAGAAGAATAAGGATTGCTTTGCTGAGCACAAGCCACATGAGAGTCAACACTTCAAATGAGACAAAGCCAAAGGGGATGTGTCCAGCATAGACCACTGAGCCAGAAGGTCCAAACGGACCCCACAGTTGAGAAGTCCCTTTGGTGCTGGTTGCCAGGGGTGAGGAAGGCAAAAATCCCAAACCGCAGCATGTAATTTTATGATGACCTAAAAGTTCATGGTGTTTTACATACAAAGAAAGTTTTTTTAAAGCTATTTTAAAATGAAATTTTATGAAACTGTTTTAGCATTAATTATATTTTTGTATTTTTTTATGAAATTAGAGATTATTTTTTACTATGCTTTTTGAAATCCTGATAGTAATTCTTTCATTGGCCAGACTCTACATTTTCTTACCAATAGCCATGGTTTCCTAAAACAACAATAATTTCAATTAATGATGAAAATCATAGAAAGGGGACAGTTCCAAAGCATGTGAGGTGGAAAAACATTTGATTTTTTTTCAATTTCTTCTTTTTTTTTTTTTCCGTGTGGATTTGTTCCCATTTCCAATCAATTTTTGATCATCCAGCAACGATGTTTTCTTGAGAGAAGAGAAACCCCACGCCACCTGCAACGTGGCTCAGATTTTCAGCTGGTGCACGACAGCCTGTCTCCACAGGAGCTTGTGCCAGGTCGCACGGAGGGGAGGGTCAGCCCCGTGCATTTGTGTGGTGTCTTCTCCCCCCCATTTCCTGCTGAAACCAGGGGCATCACTCCTGCCTGGACCAACCGGGCTATGATTGAACGGTGCTTGGTAGAAAGCCCTGTGGAGACAGAGTGAAGATCATAAGCAAATGAACAAATGGACGTTGAAAGGTGAAGTTTGATGAGGGGAAGTGACTCATGAGTTGGGAATGGGGATGGGGTCCTGGGGAGGCTCGGCAGCTCCAGTGACCCCTGGCTGCAAGGAGTCGTGGGGCAGGGGGGGAGAGGCCAAGCACTGAGGAATGAAACCAATGCTTGAGTCCGTGGAGAGTTATGAAAACCAAGAAGACAAGCCCAAAGCGGTCATGTGGAAACCGGAGGAATATCCAGTGTTTCCAAGCCGTCTGTGCCGTTCATCCTTCCCTTGGCTTTGATCAGTGCGAGGCAAGCTGAGATAGAGACCTGAGGGAAACCAGTGAAGTTGATGCAATGGTTTCAAGCTGTGTTCAAGCTCCTGAGCCCACATCTGCTGTGCTGTGTAGGGACAGGGCAGCAGTATTTCCTAAGCCGCCATAGCATGAGGGAACAGGGTAGTATGTTTTAAATAGTCTAGACGCCCTCAAATGAACCCTCTGATCTTCTCCTGCAAAAGCCACCAGAAGCCAGCAGAGCTGTCGTGTGTCTGCAGGCAGGGCTGGATGCGCTGGGGAAGGACGCGCAGATGCTACCGCGGCACACATGTCCTGCATTAGGCAATGCAAATGTGGGAGTGAGTCATGGGCCCGTTTCTCCTCCCACCACACTCCAGTAAATGTGTGTGCAGTGGCTGTGTGTAGTGAGACTTGGTGTGTTTGCATTTGGTTGTAAATACGGCTATTTGGACCCCAGCTGTGCCTCAGCAAATGGTGCCTGAAATAACACAAGGAAGACCTCACGCCTGTAAAACAGGGCTGGCTCTCAAGTCAGAGAGCTGCTTGCAAAGGTGCTGCGGTGGCAGCTGGAGATCAAGCCGTGCACTCACCCCCTGCTCTCTGCTGCCCACCCCAACCCCGTTCCCCCACTGCCCCTACCCTCCTCACATGTCCCGCATGGGCTGTGGCTCCCATGGCATCTTCGCAGCTCTGAGATCATGCAGAGAGCAAGTGCCAAGAGGCATCCTTGTTTTCCTCCAACTTCAGCAACAGTAAGCTGCTCTGGGCCCCATTAAAGCTTAATTTACATAGAAGGGAAATAATTGGCTCCACTTGACTTGGACTGGACATGGTCTTCAGAGGGGTGCAGTGCTTACAAGGGAGTTGTGGAGCAAAGTGGCTTTTTCAAATATCCGGGGAAGGGACCATATCTGTATGTTGACAGAAGACACTTGTTTGCGCAGGTAGATACAGGCTTTTATTTTATAACATGAAGGGTGGGCTGGAGGAGTTGCTTTCTCAGGAGCACTCAGCAGTTGTCTGGAAACCCTGGTGGTGCCTGAGCTGAGATGTGCTGGGACACCAAAAAGAGACACTGCTCGGGGCTGTTCTCCCAGCGTTATCCAGGAGAGCCTTGAGGAGGTGGAGCTGAAGGAGACCCCTTTGATCTCTTGGTCCTTCTACCTTCATATCTGGTCGCTGCTTCTGGAGGCAGAACCTTGTTATTGGGAACACAAAATTGTTAGGTGAGACATGGCAGCATGGAGACACCATATTTCCCAGTTCTTAGTGCAGACTGATAAATGCAGCTTTCACTTATCCCTTCTGGGTGGAAAGCCCCAGAAATACCACACAGAGACTACCAAAGTCCTGGCTGGGCTTCAGCCACCATGGAGCAATTTCCACACTCACTTCCAGAGGGCTTGAGGCCAACCTAGTTCAACCTCCGCGTGCAGCGGAGCTCAGCGTGGATGGCGACTCCGGCAAGGTATGCTCGTCCCTTCCCATCTCTTCTGATAAATCTGCAGCAGCCGTGCACTAAAACTGAGCATTTGCAGACTGTAACAGGGGAATTTCTCTCCTGCTTTCCTAGACCAGCACTTGGACGAGGCTCTGCAGAAGTTTTAGCGTGGATTCCACTGGGCATAATACCGGAGCCTTTAATTGCTGTAGAAGTTGGCCTGGAGTGCTCTATTCCTTGAACGCTGTCGAGACAAATGTCCCAGCCAAGCAATCAGCCCAGGCAGCCCCTAACTGGGAGGCAGCACTTGGGCCAAGCGTTGCGGTGAGGCACTGAGAAGCTCTCCAACATCCAGCCTGGCTTTGACGTTAACACAGAAAGCAGTAGGTGTGACTAATTTGGGCCATGTACCTAAAGAAGATTATTTAACGAACCCAAGCCCTGCAAAGCAGTACTGCTCCAAAGCCGTGGAAGCAATACCCCCAACGTTGCCTATCACAGCTTGGTGGCCACCCTGTGTTTGTGTTAGCCCCACCCAGTCACAATAGACCCCGCCCAGTCACAATAGACCCCGCCCACAGGAGGCTTTCCTATAAATAACCCTCTGTGGGGTGCAGGGGGTGGTTTGCTCTGCAGCATGAGGTGCTGGGCAGGGGGAGAGGAAGGAGGTGTGTGTCCTGCTTGGAGGGGAAGAATGGGAAATTTAGGTTTGTGGCAAACCCTCTGTGAGTTTTTCTTCTCCTTGTTCTCCAATTAGGAAAGAAACCTCTCTCCACAGCTTGGAAAATAATCTGTAATATTCACAAGTGCTGGATTTGTTGATTGTACAAATTAAAGGAGGCTTTGAGATTAGGGATCCTGACCTTGGATCTAGCTCTCTTGAGGCTGTGAATCCAGGCTGGTGTTTTAGCTGGAAAAAAGAAATTTTGAGTGAGCAAGTAACAATAAATGAGCTTAAAGTTGGTTTGTTATGCCTGTGTTAGAAGGGTTTTAAATGCGGAGCCCTAATTGTAGAGAGAGACAGGTTAATAGGTTAATAATGAGTAAGTGAAGCTGGCTGGGGGGTTGTTTTATTTTAATTTTGTTTCGGAAAAACTTGAGATTTTTGTGGAAAGAAAAAATGTTTTATTCACTTTCTGGAGCTATTTTTAATGGAAAAAAAAGGCATGAACTGAACTTTTTGTGTATAACCAGAGTTCCCTCTTTCTCTGTACTAAAATGGTAGTGGGGGAAAAAAAAAGCTGGGAGAGAAGGAAAAAAGGCAATATCGGAAAACTAGCCTCTCTCACCTGGTCTGTTTGATAAAAGTATTTACAAAACAATTTTTTTTCTTAAGAATAAATGTTCCTTCATGAAATATATAGGATGAGAAAGGTTGTGTTTTGGTGAAATGGGACTTTTTAAAAAAGAGCATTGGCCAAATATCTTTAGTTTTGCTGCAGTGTCTTGCACTGAATCCACCTTGTGTTTTCAGAAATCCTTCCATTACCTTTTGAAAACTCTGTTGTCTCTTTTTTTTTTTTTTTTTTTAGGCAGAGCAATGGAGAGATGTTGCTGAAGAGGTTTGCCTTTTTTTCCTGATGATTCTCCAAACCTGCTGTGCTGTAAGTCAGTGATGAAATAGCTGTAGTCTGGGTAAAGCTTTTAGTGCTGAGCATGAACAAATAAGCAATGGGAATGAGTCTGTGATTTGTCTCTCCTTGGAGAAGGAGGACTTTTGTGGCCTGGTTGCCATACTGTCAGCCAGAATTGATTTGCAAATGCAGGGTCTGAAACTCTATCAGGAGCCTATTGCTGCTCCTAGAGTTCATCCCATAATTTTCTCTTTTCTTTTGTATGCTTTATTGCTCAAGGGTAGGGCCAGGTGCCAGCAATATGACAGCAAGGGGTGAGCACTGCCAGCAGATCCATTTTAGGCTTAGTTATGAGTATCCCAGGTTAAAAGTGTTAATTAACACAATCTGCCTGAAGTGTCAACCCCCATCTCTAGGAGGACACTCCATCTGTGATGTCATCTGAGAAAGAGAAGAACCTGCCCTGGATTCCTCTACCCATTTCCAAAGATGTTGGCTGCAGCTTTTAAGCTTCCATTACTAGGGCAGTCCACGTGTCATGTATCCACCACAACTTGCTTTAGAAAGATGTTAGTGACTGTCAGAGTTGAGTGATTTGGGGCTGGGTGGAATGGAGCACCCTGGGGAGATTACAACCTGGTTCTGTTTTGTCTTCTGCCCAGGTTCCCTGGGGTGCCAGCGGATGGGATACATGGTCACACAGGGCTGTGATGTCTGGCTGTAAACTTACACCTGGATTGCAAGGTAAGGATGCTTTATTCCAAATGAAAAGAAGCAGCTTCAACACCTATGGCAGGCAGCCAGCTAGCTTGTCTCCCCCTGGAGGGTGCTTACTGGGGACGAATAGTGACTGGTAACACCAGTTAGGTCCTAAACCCAAGGTAGAAAAAAGTCCAGGTTGGACAGTGTTGTCTTCAGGAAACCTTGGGAAAACCTCCAGATGTCATGGACTCAGAGGTGAGAAATATTTACTGCTCTTGTAGAGATGAGTCTAAAGGTGAAGCTGATTTTTGCAATGTACTTATTGTTATTGCTTTACGGTGCTTCTCACAACATTGCCCTGTTCATATCTGTCCCCAGATCTCCTGTATTGTTTCACAAATTCATTCTGGCTGAGTTCTTTGCAATACTGCTTAGGGCTAACTTTCTCCCTGTTTGATGAATAGGTCTCCTCTTCTAGATTGGAGGACAGATGTGATATGAATGGCAGTGACTTCTATTTATAGTATCAAAGTGTTTAATTTTTTGTGTGTTTTTATCCAAACTACTTATTGGAATGTGGATTCTCTGATGCAAATAAATGTTGTTTTGCGGGCCTTTAGGTATGGCATTTGGAGGCCTTCTGGAGATGCATTTATCTTGTCTGCTAAATTGTCCCATTTAGTAAAGCAGGTTTACAGGATCAGTAAGGCAGCAGAATCTGAGGCTTCACAGGGGATAAACCTACTGAGCAACATATGTGGGTCTGACTTGCTTGCAGTGGTCTAGGGTGGGAGAAGAGGTGTTTCAACAGTCTGTGAAACAGCTTTTGAAGTCTGATTTTTGTTTCTTATCCAGCCATGTTGTCTTAGGACAGGTGGGGTGATTTGCTACAGGTGTTTCTCAGAGGGTGGTGAATGAGCTGTGAAGATCAGGTGTAGCTGGGAATGTAATCAAACACCAACTCAACAAGCTGGGTCTTTTGGCTCTATGAAACTATGTTGAAAATATTCCTTCTCTTGGGGAAGGATGTATTTGCAGCATCTGTGATTTCTGGGAATTCCTCCTTCTGGATGGCCTCGACTGCAAGTAGAGCAGGAATTATGCTCATCCTGTAATGTGCCTTTCCACCCAGCTCCAGCCAGACTTCACCAGATAATCCTTGCATTTGGCACAAAGTCTTGGGGCTGACTAGCATCTTATGGCATAGAAAGGAAACCAGTTTGTCTGGGGCTACCAAATGTTGGGAAATGCACCTGCTGTTGTTAACTTCATGCTCTACTTAGATGTCTTAAAATATTCCCACTCAGTGGCTTGTCCAGGTCTCTGGACAAGGTATTGGACATTTTGTTTAAGAAGGAATGAAAATATTTCAGTGGGGTATGCACAGGCCTGAAAGAAATTTGGAATTGATTTTTTTGACTGATTTGTCTCCTGGACTGACTGTCAGAATCATAACTGTTCAAATTTAGGTCCAATTTTTAGATGGTTTGGGGGATAATTTAGGGCAATGTAATATTTTATTCTATACATAAAAGGCATTTATTTTTTGTGTGTAAACAGGTTGTACACTACTAGACAGTAATCCTAACAACCCCGTTTTTTAGTTAGCTGTTAAAATATGGATCAAAATCCCCCCTGATTAGGTGAAAAAGTTTCTGCAGTCATTTCTTGACCCTGCTCTGTCCTGGTGTCTGTTACCCATCTTTGGCACAATCAAAGAGCTTCAGTACAGCAGCTGAAACCAGACTCTTTAAAATGCTAGAGGGGTATGTTCGACCTGGTGTTAATTACATGTGTCAGTGATATTTAAGTGGCAGAGAGAGGGTAGATGTGCCAAAGATCAAGTTTTGCTGGGCCACGATTCAGAAGCAAACAGGACTCTGCTTTTGCAAAGAGAATCTCTGGCAACTTCAGTTCTGGATCCTGGAAACCAGAGCCCACAAAAATGGACACTACTCAAGTTTGCTTTGCTTTGATGCAGAAGGCAGCATTAGATCTGGTATTATGGGGTCTGGTGGAGTGAGGATCAGCACATTTCTGGTGCACTTGGTTTTGGAGAGGAAGATCTGAGATAATGCCTTGTATCTAGGCAGGATGTCTTTTGCTGGGAATACGACCAGCTGCTTTGTAATCTCTTGACCAGCTCTTTGGCATGTCAGCTCCAGAGCTGAATCCTGGAAATATTCAGCTTAAATGGCAAGGCTGTTTCTGACACATTTCCTGAAATGTAAGAAAATTTTGCTATGGCAAAAGGAAATAAGGCTTTCCTGAGCAATGAATCTAGTGAAATCATTATCATTGTAACCTTTACAACTCCTGTGTCCTTGTGCCAAGCTGCGTCTCATTCCCTGATCTAATGATTTTCTGGGCAAGAATATATACAAGATACATCTGGTTCTGAGCTGTTTGTGGTATTTAGCTGGCACAATGTCCTTGGGCTGACATGTATTTCCATGTTCATGGGACAGTAGAACTGTCTGTTTGCTTTCTCTTGAGGGATGTAAACTAGGCTTGCTTTACTTCTCTCCTTTGCTTCTGCCCCCTTCCCACCAAACTCACAGCAGTTTTATAATAATGATAGATCAAGGCATAGAAGAAGTGGGGGAATGTGTTTGATATTTTTACAGGAAATAGAGAAATCTAAAGACACTGATGCGATAGTTCTGTTGAGTTAGCTCACAAGGTTGAGAAGAGTTAAATATCTTCAACTTAGAAAGATGAGCTTAATATGACTTTGTTAGTATGTGGAGTGCCATCACTAAGAGAATTTTTTATTCTCCCTGAGAGGCGAAAAAATGAAAAACAATGGCTGGATACCAGACCAATTCAAAGTAAAACTATAGCACATTCCTCTCCCCCCACACCCTTTTTTTTTTAATAACAAGGAACAAGCTGCAAAGGGAAATGGTGGAATCTTCATCTTTAGTCTTAAAAACAGAATGCATATTTCCCTAGGTGTCCTGGCCAGTTGGAAGTTACTGGGCTCAGTACAGGAATTGAGTTCTGTTGTAGGTGTTATTTTGGAGGGTCTTGCCTGCCCCTTCACACCTCTGAAATGCAACACACAAAGCTTCACAGTAATATGTCATGCTGTGCAGGTTCTTGTAGTGGCTGGTCTAATATATAATTCACATGACTTAGTAGCCCATAAGCAGATACCAGGGAAATAACAGGGCCTCATTCAAGGCTGCTTCTATCTGAAAAAGGTGAGTTTGCATTTGGGACCGATCTCTAAGAACTGGGAATGTTTTAACAACCAGAGTGATTTATCTTATTTTCCTTCAAATATCACAGTAATAAAGCTTTCCCCTGTAATGATGCCCAAAGCATCTGGCAGCAGCTGGATTGTTGATGAGCCAAGACTGATGCTTCCCACTGTCTCCTGCCTGGTGCTCTGATTGTGGGCTCCTTGATTCTGGGTTTATACAGCACAATTCCATGGATGAGGTTCTCTGCTGGTGTAATGGCAGGGTTAAAACCAAGCTGGGTTAGAAGCTGGCTGCTGTGGGGGGGTATGGTTTGCTTGAGCATCTTGGGTTTCCTTTAAGATTCCCTCTGGAGATTTCTCTTCATTCTGTAGGCTCTTCATATCTTACTTTGCAATTCAGTAATGAAACTTGCAGGCAAAAGTGTACTGGGAGAAGGAACATGCTGTACAAGTCAGGTTCTTGCATTTTTTCTCTGACTCTGCTGTGGTCCTGCGGCAGCTGTTGGCCAACAGAATACTTTCTAGCTAGCTTACAGAACTTAGTCTCATCTGGTTTCAGTGGGGTAGATGAGCTTGTTTGTTCTGCATCTTGTGCATAGCTTAAAGCTCTCCTAGATGCCTTGTGACCACAAGTTCCTCCTAAAAATGGGGCAGGACACCTTTTTGGCTGCCTTCAAACCATGGAAATTTTGCTGAGATTTTCAGCAAAAGGGCAACAATACAACCTCAACAGAGAAGTTAATTATAGCAATGGAAATTTTTCTTACAGACTTTCTGATGTGAGGCTGGTATTGCTTTTCAGCAGGATAGAAGTCTCAGAAATGCCACTTTCAATGAAAAATGCTTTAATGGCAAATACTTTCCACAATGTAATGGTTATTCTTGGGTTTGTCTGAATCCTATTGAACCTCTGTACTCTTTCAGAGTTATATGTAACATGGTTTGGCTCTGCCTTTTTGTTCTTGCTCAAATGCAGTCCTGGTTTAGGTGAGGCAGATGCCAGGGAAACTGGATGCCAGGGATGAGGCAGATGCCAGGGAGCTGACTATGATGATTACACAACTATTTTTTGTTGTACTTAGGCTGTGATTTGTATTGAAATGCTGGATGAAGTAAGACAGTTCTGAAACTTTAAGCAGTGGATATTTGTTTCCTCTGCCCTGGCCCCTTTAAAACCGTAGGCCTTATTCTCCTCTCTATCCTCTCCATTCAGCTTGAGCTATTTCTGATTTATCTGGGCTTAAGTACAGGAGAATTCTCCTAAGAGTTGATCCTGTTAGCTGATTGTCAGGGAAGGACTGCCTTGGATTCAGCTGCAGGTATCATCTCACACAGATACAAACCTGCAGCAGTGTTCTGGCAACAGCTTTTCTTTTTTCCCCCTTTTGTAATGGTACTTTTGAGAAGAAAGCAGAAATTTTTGTATATCTGAGATCCCATCTGTTCCTATTCTCCTTTGTCTCTGGACAGAGTCTGAACTGTGCTTTATTTCCTGGGCTTGTGGTAACAGACTTGCTGAGTTCCACCTTTTCTCTGGAGAACTGCAACTATGATTAAGGAGAACTTATGCTAGCTGGGAAGGTGTGAAGCAAGTGGCTAAGCTGGGTCGTGGTATCAGATTGCCACTGGTACTAATAAAAGAAAAGGACTGATAATCTAGTAATGTTTTTGAATACTGAAGCAACTTCTATAGCCTTAATAAATGGAGGAGGGATGGGAAGGGAGTGGAAAAAGGATTGGCCACAAATAAATGCACCTGTAAATCTATGAAATAAAAAAAGAAGCCCAAACCTTTGTAGGTCACCACAATCTGCTCTTAGGATCTCATGCAATGGTGTAGTCAGAATTTAGATACCATGGGCAGAGCTGATAAAGCTCCTCCAGCACCATGCTGTGCCCTGGCAGGCACCTGTCTTTGCTACACCACAAATAATAAAATACTGGGACTGTGCCTTTTGATGCCATGGTGACTGTAAGTATGAGTGGGGTCAGTCATGGTGGACAAGCTCATCAATGTTTGTTGATCACAGAAATCTTTACCCCATAGGAAGCTGTTCAGAAAGATTCTGCGCTTGGCTGGACCTCTGCTCTTAAGTGCTGGGGCACCAAAAGTCTGGGTCCTGCTAAAGCACTAAGGCAGCACCCTTTTGGCAAAGTTGAGACCTCGTCCCATAGGTGTTTTTTGGCTCATAGCTAAGTTTCTTGTGTCTGCATCTCCTGAAGACCTAAGATCACTCTAAGGGCATTGAGTTCACTACCAGTTAAAGCCTCTTAAGGGTGTTGAGAGCTGTCCTCTTCCTTCTAAGGATCTTAATGACTAGACATTGTAATGAGAGACCTGGTGTTTTGGTGGCACATGATTTCTACTTCCGAAGCTACTTTTCCATGTTAGCTAGTCACTCCTGGATCCAAAATAGATCATTAGCCCTGGAACCACAGTCCAACACTTCTCATCACAGGACAAAATCTGGTCCCTGCATGCTTTTCTCTTTTGGGCCCTGTAGGTCTGGTGTGGTAGGATGGTTCAAGTCAACTCTTCATCTCTGGAAGGTATGGGTGGAGGCTGCAATCCCTCCTGGCTGTGTTATTCCCCAGGTGAGGGTGCTTTTCACTATGTAACTGTTCAAGGTCTTTGGGCTGTCTCCCTTTCTGCTGTGTTTTGGAAGAAAGGAGATGGCTATCAGTGTCTGAAGAAATGTGTTAAGTTTCTAACTGCAGGAACAAATTTAGGGTGAATCACAGTTTCTGTGGCACCCCAGGCTGCAGGCGGGTGCTGAAGTACTTCCTATTGTGATCATCTTTTTAGGGACACAAATCAACTCTGTTTACTGTCTGGATAGTAATATACCAGGCAATGAGTTATGGAGCCTTCTCCAGTACCTGCAAATCTCAGAGGAGAATCATCATCTTCAACTAAGTACCCCCCCAGACTAATGCCATTTCTTGCAGCTGGAATTAATTATGGCATTAGGCAAACAACAAGGGTTCATTAGGACCAAAGGTGATTTTAATTTAATTGAAATATAACTTGGCAAGTAAAGAGGTGATCCAGTTCACAACACCTAATGGGAGGTCTAGGTTATATATGGAAAAGTTAATGGCCGTAAAAATATCCAAACAACATATTTGTGCACGTGTTCCAGTAAAAGTCCGAGCCAACTACTTTTTAATGGTTTGGGTTTTCAAATGTATATATTAATGCTCTTAAAATAAGAATGAAACTATATGAGCACACATAGCATAGAAATATGAGGAGGGTGGGGGTGTGAGGGAGGGGAGCCTCATGGTTGGGACAGCATCAGTGGAAGCTACTTTCCTTCTTGTGGTGGAGGAGGCTGCTAACCCTCTTTGTTCCCCCAAAGCATGTATCTGAGTAATGGATGTAGCAGCCTTGCCCTTGCAGGTTGAGGAATAAAGTTTTTTTTTTTTTTTCCCCCCCATTTCTGCTGGTGTTTTGCATAAAGATGCGATACAAATGTACCTAAAAAGGATGTTTTGTTATTTTGGCAGTTTCATGTATATGAGTTTCATACACAATTACGTGAGCATATGAAATAAATGAAAAGATTTCAAATGGTGATATTGGCATTCCCTTGTGAACGACCACCCACAGCCCCCAAAATAATCATATTCAAATATTAATTAAATCAGGCAGCCTGTAAATCAGTGCAGCAATGCAGGCCTTTTAACCTCCCCTCTCTCTTGTAGAAAAGGCTCTTCCATTTCTGCATAAACACTGCCCCATAAATGGACTCCTACATAAAATATTATTTATATTTTAGTAGGTAAACATATGAGACTATGCACACATTGGCAAGCTGTGACATCATGGGACCAGTCTGCAGAGTATGTAGCTTTATACCTATTTATTCTCCAGTTTTTTTTTGTAGAGAAGGGGCCATCTACATTTTCATGGGGGTGCAGTCTGTGTATCCAGTAGTGAATGCAAATCTGTACTTTGAAACAGGCCACTGGAAGTGAGACTAAAAACTCAGATTGTTCCCTTCCCACTGGTGTTTCTCCTTCACCTAAATTTCTTGTGCATCTTGGTGAAAGGCCCCATCACAGAATTGGTGGAATTGAAATTGAAAGAATTGAAAAAGAATTGAAAGGGCCCATCTGATGGGTCATGATGAAAGGTCATCTTGTAATTGATTTAATAGGCAATTGGCCAATGCTGGTAGTTGGATGCAAATGTAATGAAAGCTTTGGATGCTTGATTCTTCAGTGCTGAGACTAGGAGGAGTAGGTGAAAGGAAAGGGTCTGAGATTACAAATGAATTAAGAGTGCATAATGGAAGGATATTTATGCATAGAAAGTAAAGAAAAAGGGGGAGAGAAAAGAAAAAGCAAAACAGAGGATGGAAAAGAGAAGGGTCACGTAGGACTTGGGAGATCTTGGGTGAATTGCTTGCTGTTATCACTGCAGGCAGGTCACTTGGGATGCCTCTGCGCTGAAAGAGGGACTGCTACAAGGTGCTTGGAGAGCATGCTAGCAGGCGCCGGGTAGTAATGCATTTCTTGATGTCTCAGCTGAGATTTCCATATGGTTTTGCTTAGTGCCTCTTGGGGCCTGCTCTGTCTTTTGGTGGCCTGTGTGCCTGTTTCTTGTTTCAGCAGTTTCTCTGATGGTTTTATCTCCATCTTTTGGGTTCTGGGCCACTGGGGAGAAGCCAGTCTTTTCACCAGTTGACTTGAGCTTTCAGCAGCACTCACCTTGTAGCTGAGCTGGCTTTAAGCACTTCCTTTTCAGTAAAGCAGCTGTCTTGGAAACTTTGTGAAGTCCACAGTTTGGTAGGAGGAAATCAGAATGAGATAAATTGGCAAATGAAAAACTGCTGTCACAGGAGGTAGTGGACTTCCAAGTTCCAAGGGGCGGAGTGTGATTGTTAATAGTGAACCCTTTTCATTAGCTGCGTGGGCAGATGAGAGATAAGAGCAGAAATGACTGCCAATCTTGGGTTTTAGCACAGAGAAGTGTCTGCCAGACACCACCTTCCTCTGCTGGAGCTGTCTCCAAAGGGCTCCCCCCAAAAGGGGGAGCTTTTAGCCCACTGCTTGGCGTGTCCCCAACTGCCTATGTTGGAGACCCCGTTGGAAAGAAAACATGCTTTGCACCTTGCGGATATGCCCTGAAACTCAACTGTCCTCTCTGACATGTGGGGAAATAATGTGTGAAAGTAGTCATGCTTCACTGAAAAGCTGTGGTTTGAGCAACCTTATCTTATCAGGGCTTTGCTACCCCCTACACCTCGGAACATCCTCCCCTGGAGGAGGTCACCTGCTGTCTTCTGTTGCAGGGAAAAAGAAGCACAAGGAGGTGAAATGACTTTTGAGTTTTTCTGTAGGGGCTGGCAGGAGATCCCAACCTGACACCTCTTCTCGTAAGTCCTCCTACTTCTGCTTATATTCCTATCTGATGCCTCAAAAGGCCCAAATGACAAAAGATGTTTATTCTTTTTTTTTTTTTTTAAAACCAGTGATAGCATATTTGACCTTCCCCGGCACTTTTGGCATCTGGTGCCTTGACTAGCTTTGCATCTGTGACTCTGCACCTGTGAAGCA
Source organism: Anseranas semipalmata (assembly GCA_013399115.1). Taxonomy (NCBI): domain Eukaryota; kingdom Metazoa; phylum Chordata; class Aves; order Anseriformes; family Anseranatidae; genus Anseranas; species Anseranas semipalmata. The sequence continues at coordinate 99,574 of VXAA01006108.1, forward strand.
ATCCCAAAGGACTTTTGCTTTAGATGGATAGCAAGCTGTCAACCAGTGCACAGGAGCACAATTCTGCCACCTTCACCAGCCAGACTCTAGCGTGGTGTTGCCACATGCCAGCTCTGACTCGTGTATCCCCTTCTGGCTGGTGCCTGGCATAGCCTGCCTTTGCAGCGTGCTGACCCCGTACTGCCTTGGTGCTCACCGCATGGCAATGGGAGCAAGCAGGAGAGCTGACCTGCACAAAACGCCTGTGGTGGCTGTGTTTATTCAGCACCGAGGTGGCCTTATGTTGGCTCAGTTCCCTTCAGCTTGGCTGAGAAGCCAGGCAAAATGAAAATGAACCAGCTGATCCTCTTCAGAAATCTCTTTAGAAGAGACCTAGGTGGTGCTCAGCCCTGCTCCCCTCCACCAGAGCTCCTTGGTGGCCCTCTCCTCCACCACTGCTCTGACCATCCGCAGCCTCCTTGGCTGCACAGCTATGGATTTTCCTGCTCTGTTGGGCACAGAAGGCTGCAAGAGGCACTGCAGCCATGCGCAGGGATGGGGTGGCGAGCAGACTGAACAAGATGCTGGGATGCATCCAGGCTTCTCCATGGCTTTAACCTCAGCCTTCTCCCAAGACCAGATGTGTCCAATTGTTGCAAACTTGTTTCTGTCCAAATCCAGGGGCTTTCTGGGGGCCTTTAGGGATGCTCAAGCCCAAGCTCTTGCTCCTGTGCTGGGGCTGAGCATGTTTTGCCCAGCCTCTCCCTCCCTCGCTCCCCAGTTTCGCCTTGCTCATTGCCATGCAAAGCCAGAGGTGCTGGCAAAAAATGAGGAGTTGATGGGGCTCTTGTGGGCTTCTGTGCAAAGCAGCATTTGTCGCAAGGTAAATGAGGTAAACTAGTTCCTAATTAGTCTGCACAAAGGGTCTAATGCTGTAAATGTGGGGCGAGGGCTATAAATTCAGCCCATAGCTTGCTGCGTGGTAATGTCCCTGTATAGACAAGCCCCAAGTCACAATTCATTACAGCTCTGCTTCGTAGAGCCGGCGATGTTGTGCTTCCCTTTGCTGAGGGCAGATTGTCAAGCTGTGACCCTGCCTTAGTTAATTAACCTTCAAATGGGATTTATTTTCCCTTAGTTACTTGTGTGTGCACACATTTGGTAATAATGACTATCTGCTTCCCTCGCATTTGCTAAAAGGGGAATAAGTCATTTGTTACAGTGTTTTACCAAGGGTAAAAAAAAATAAAATAAAATAAAAAATCTGGGCCTCAGCTTTCATGGAAAATTGATAGCTTTATGCCAGAAAGAGACAGTTCCATCACAGCCACTTCTTCAGCTGTCTGCAAATATTTGAAACCCTGAGATATTTAATGTTTTTCAGATGGCGATAAATCTGCAATAGCGCGGGCTCGCTTGAGCTTAGTGAGAGATGAAGTGAGATAGGAGAAAATGCATGAGCCGGCACAGGAGAGGTATTGCTGGTCACACTTCTGCCGATGTCAGGACAGGTTTTCAGGACCTTGCATATACCAGCTGGCTGCTCTTTGCCAGGGAGAAACATACACAAACACGGGCTTCCAGTTCATTTCCCATCCAGTTGTGAGCTAAATGTTTGCTTTTTTTCCTTCTCCCCCAGCTTTTTTTATTATTTTTGCAATCTGACATTAAAAATATGAACCTACAGCTGGGGAAGGAGAAATGTCACTGGCTGAAAGCTTTTTTGCATCTGGCAAGCCTGAGACATTGCTCGGGGTTTGTTTGCTTAACCTTTTGTTTGCTGTGCAGAACCTCGGTGGCAAGTTGCAGAAAGTTGGGTTGCAGAAGCATCAATTGCTTTTTTTTTTTTTTTGAAGAAGGAAAAAATAGCCACAGCATCTCTGTGCTTTGCTTGCAGTGTTGTCTTGCCTGGGGTAAGCCTTGGATATCTTTCCCCATTATGCTGATGCACCTGATGTGCCCTGGTGATGGTCTGTAGGGAAATGCATGGGTCCGGGGAAGGCATTGGGTTGAATCACAGCAAACTGCAGCAGAGGCAGGTAGCACTAGAAGGTGGGAACCTAAATGTTTTCTGACTTATTTTGCTTTGAAATTAAGGAGTAAAATGGTTATTGTGGAAAATGCTGCTGTATTTTTTGGGAAGAACGGAAGAACAGTGGTTCTCTGGTGCACCTCTCATGCCAGGTGAAGGGGCTGCTGGCGATGCCTGTGGGGTTGTGTGTGGCCGTGAGCCCCTGCCCGGGAGGGCAAAGGGACGGGGCTGTATCTCGGGTTGGGTTTCTTGCTTCCAGCCCACCACAGCTAAACCAAATCCCCCCACCGCAGCTGCGATGCACTGATGGTTTTTGTCCAAGTGTCTGTTTATGAAGTTTTAAAGAGACAGAAACACCTCAGCAATTTGATTTTGGCAAACAGCTGTAAGCCAAGTGTGGAACAACAACAAAAAAAAATCTCTGTAAAAATCAGGGAAAATGCCTGCGAATTTCCACACATTTCACAGAGGCGGTGTGGTCTCGGAGGCAGCAGGGTGGTCTGGATGTTTTAGCACTGGCGTAGAAAACAGGCGCTCCTGTGCACGGATGCCAGCTCCACCACTGATGTGCCGTGTAGCCTTGGCAAAGACACTTCACCTTTCTATGTCTTGGTTTCTCTCCTCTCCCCTTTTCCCCCTCTTACTCAAAAATGAGAATTGGTGGCCCCAAACCTGGGCGGTGGCCAGACGGGGCTTGGCACAGCTGGGGAAGGTGGGGCAAAGGTGGCTATGTTCCCGGGTTTCAGGGGTGGCCAGGACTGGAGCTGTTCCAGGAATAAAGAGCCTTGCTGACCTTGATGGAGGCCTCGATCCCATAGCACAAGCTGTTAATGCTTAGCTGCCTCCCACCTTCCCACTCTGAGCATCCCGGAGAAGTGAAGTTTTTCCAGGAGTTTGGGGTGCTGAATGAGATGTTGTTAGAACCCAGGCAGTCTGATTTTGGCATAACCCAAACAGCCTCCACACCCTGCTCTAACACATTCATGCCTCTCCAAAATGTTCCCTTCTGGGCTGGGCTTTCCCAGGCTTCGTCTCTGATCTGTGAGATTGGGTGGGAGGGAAACCCTTTTGAAAAGGGATGAATCTGGGGTAGAGCTGCAGCAGCTAAAATGGTTGAAGGCTGTTCTCAAAGATGGGGTGAATGGGGACAGTAGTGGGGACATGAAGGTGCTTGTTGGGCTGTTAATTTTGGGACAGGGATGGGAATGCATCCCAGCTGGCAGCTGCCCTCCCTGGTGCCCTCCCCTGCCTGTCCTTGTGCTGACCATTCTGATCCATCTGCTGTTGAATGAATGGAAAGGTTCCAGTGGGAATTGGTTCAGGCCCTAATTTTTGAGTGCTCTGAGGACATCCAGGGCCTGCTGCCAAGTTCAGCAGAGATTTGTAAAATGTGCAGTTTGCTGTCACTTTGTCTTCTGCCATTTCAAGAACAAGATTAGGAATTTAGGTGAAACAAACAGGGAGGAATAAGAATAACTGGTAGATCAAGTGTCCTGAAGTTGAGTATATTTTCCAGCTGCCCCTGGCTTTGATAAGTTGAGTATTTTTTTCTGTTTGTCCTACGGGTGACCATGGCACAACCTGCAGGCTGCTGGCTGGGAGGATGCGAGCGGAGTGGGACCACTCTGCACTTACCCTGATTCTGCCCACGAGCATCCCTGAGTGGCTGTGGGCAGAGAGCTGCCAGGGCTCTGAACCTGGTGCTCACCAGCGGTGTCCTGGCTCTGCTCACAGGGGTGCGCCCGTGCCTTCATCCCCAGCACAACATTTCAGGAGGTGCCCTTTTTACCTCTGCAGGCGTTTCTCTGTGGAGGATGGGGCTAAGCATCCCCATGGGAGGCAATTGGAAATCAGAGCAGCTCAAACTTGCATCCAGAGCTGTATTGGCAACCTGGAGTTCAGAAGATGCAAGAAGCTCTGTCTCACCTCTCATCTCCTGGGCTTACCCCTATTAATAATTGCTGAAGGGCAAACAGGGTATTCGATGTAGTTGTTAACATTGCTCTTTTGGCTGAGACTATCTGGGGTCAGGGTGCTACACTTTGTCATTGAAGTCTTAACTTTTTTTTCTCTTGTGTTGGTTTTATTCTGATGTATTTCTGGGCTTAATTTTCTCTCCTACCATTATTTAGCTTAACAGGAGCCCTGCCACAAGTCCCGCTGCCTTAGCTCCTGCCAGCTCTCTGCTAAAAGGTAAATAACTGGAGAGCTACCTAGCAGAATAGTCAATAAATACTGCATGTAGCTCTTCTGGAAACAAATATTGCTTCCCTAGACCCACCCAAATGTTGTTCTGCATAATTGGCTTAAAATAAAGTAACTGAGTATCTTCTTGAATATCACAAAATTGTTCTTACAGTAACTGTGGAAAGTTCTTGCCTGTTGGTTCCATAGTATAACCTGCATGACTTGAATTTTAATAATCATTGCTCTGCTGAACAGTACGACACCTCCTTATAACCCAATTAATGCATTTAACTTGCTGTCAATTCACATTTTCTTGTAGCTGCTTGTTGTAGTGTAGTTAAGCAGAAAGCATGATGAGGTATTTCTTTGAAAGATGTTATTTTCACAGACTACAGTACAATGCTTTTACTGAAATTTTATGATATATTATCAAAAGCAATGGGAACCAAAATACTTTTGCCAAGGATTTAAATTATTCTAATATGTTTTGTAGTGTTGTCCTTACTTTTCATCCTTTCTTTAATTCCTTTGCATCCAGATCCAACAAAGCACTTAAATAAAGCACTATGAGAGTTTTTCGACAACCCACTTACCCGCTGCTGCTCTCCTATTCCCATTTGGAAATTACAGCTCTGTCAGTAATGAAACCTTTTAAAGTACACTTTGTGTTCCTTGTGATTTCTGTGGGGAATAACTCCCCCCAGCAGCCCTTTGGTTAAGACATCAAATTGGGATGCAGGGGGGCTCCAGACCTCTCTCTGGGAGGGGTGTAGGGTCTGCTGTGGGATGTTCTGTGGTGTCTGCAGACCAGCAGCTGTGATCACCATGGGGCCAGGACTTCTTGCTGGCTTTTCTGCAGAGGGGGACAAGGACCAGCACATCTCTTGCCATAGCCTTCCCTGTTGCAGGAAGAAATTTCCAAAATGTTCAAAATATTCTTGAAATGGGAAAGTGACCAGAGGTCCAGCTTTTCTGTATAAGCATGTGCTCGATGTTCAGTGGTGGGAACGCTCACTCTGGGACACACTGCTTTGGAGCTGATTCCTATACAACTCCTGACTCCTGTATAACACCTTTTAATCTTTCAATAGGTGTTTGTACCTCATTTAGGCAATGGCTTTAACTCAGTAGCAAATGTGTTTAAATACGTGGTACCTCATTTCCCTTGGGTATAGGGGAAGCCCTGTATCTGTGAAGCTCTATAGGCTCTCTGCCTATTTTTGCCTGAGTTAATTCTCTTAGGTCCTTTGGGCTGCAAGATGTCCCTTCCTGGAGAGGGACAGCAAGTACCGATGGTGTTTAAGATCAGAACTACATCTTTTGGTTCAGGAATTTAAAGAAGTGACTGAGCCTGGGAGCACTGCTAAGCTCTGCTGAAGGACCAGGAATCTCATGCTGGAGAAGGGGAAGAAGCACAGCTTCCACCTGAAAGCCTGTCCCGCTGGGCTGGAGAGCCACTTTGCTTCTTCATGGAGCTGCAGAGCTCTGGTGAGGTTTCCCTTGTAATAAATGAAATTTTTGGCTTCTCGTGCACATCCAAGTGAAGCACAGGCAGGACCATACATATATTTTGACAGCTTTTAATTATCATACCATAACTTCTCAAGTGTTATGACAATGTCCTGTAATCATGGGTCTCAAAAGACATCTTTCTCATTTTTAATGCTTTGGAACAAACTGATCTCTGGCCTAAACTCTCGGGTTAGCTGGAGTTGCACCACTGATGGATTTGGACCCATGAGTTCAGCGGCTCCGACAGGCTGTTTGCAAGAGTCAAGCTCTGGCAAGTGATCGACTCTGAGCTCAGCTGGAAAAGCTTGTGAAATGAAATCACAGTGCTTTGCCCATTAGGCTTGGGATGAAAAGCGAGTCTTAGGGCTGCCAGTGGTTCATATTTCATGCACAGAGATTTACTTGTATTAAGATTGTGATGAGTTTGAGAAAGAAAGAGGGAGACAATTTGTAAGCCAATGCTGAAATAATACTTCCCTATAGTAAGTGTATAATGAGAATTGTTGCTTTTACTGGATTGAATAAGTTTAATATTGTTTAAGATATGCAAGTTTTGAATTGTGAACTGTATCACTGGTGATTGACCTCCTGTGTTATTTTTACATCGCTTCTTATTTCTTGACATCCTGAGTTCGCTTCTGAGGCTTTCGTTCCCATTCCTCTGCTCTTTTCCTTTCACACCTCTTTCCTTAATCTTTCCTGCTCTGGCTTTGGATGTCTTTTTTTCCTTTTAATGGACATCTAATATTTGTCATAGACAGCATACACTTTCCACAAACAGTCTCTAGATATGACTGTAGCATGTGTAAGCAAATTTGAGCTGTTTTTAATCAGAAAGCAATTTGGCCACAGCATCAAAGAGCCTTAGAGATCTTTGTTCATGTCACAGTTCAAGACATCTATACTGGTCACTTTAGAAGTATCCTTCATTTGCTTTGTGCGATAGCTCCGGTCTTCTGGAGACTAGATCTTGAAGAAAGAATTCATCTGTAATGTTGAGTCTGGCACAAAGACCCTACCACAGCTGTGTGTCCCAGTCCTGCCTGGTTATTGACAGATTTCCCAGTAACTAGAAGGTCTCGGCTTTTGGATCCAATGGTTGAGCAGCCTTCATTGATCCAAAGTTTAATTAAACTCTTGACCAAAGAAGGCTGCCCATTTTCTGGGTCCCTTCCAAAGCAAGTGAGCTCCTCTGCAGTAAGCAAAGGAGGAAAAAAGCAGGAGAGCTGATTTCATGCTCCTTGGCTTTGGATGTTACCTCCTCTTTAGTATGGGATTTTGTTTTTCCATATTCTGCATTTGGTGACCTCAAGAACAAGCTACAGATCCTACCTCTTTCTTTGGGAAATAGCAGATATCTCAAAGCAGTGAGTCAGTTTCTGGTTTGGGTAGATGATTTAAGGTCCATCGTCTGAGAAATCGGGGAGTTTGCTGGTGGATCTGAGGGGCCTGATTTTCTACATGGGCTGAGGAGCCACCTGCCTTCTGAACTATCCTCTAATGCTCTCCACTGAGTGCCCACCTGTATCACTCGCTCATGACAATGTGGGGGTGTGAGGATGTAGCATAATTTACTACTTAGCTGTGCTTCCACGGGGCTTAGGCACAGACCTGGGGAAACTGGTCTGTGAGCAGGGAAAGCCCAGCCAACAGATAGCCTTGCTCTAACAAACTTATAATTTAGTTCTCATCTGATCTGTCTTTCCCAATTCATTTTATGCAAGCAGAAATGGCTAGGGAAGTCTGGAGGCAATGAACAGATGTGGCGGTCCAGAGGTTACACAGAATTTTAGGATAAGATGGATACATTAAAAAAATATATATATTGACTCTTTATGGAATTACATTGGCACTTGTGTCCTGTGTGGAAGCATTCATCCATATCTGTGGTGGATGTACTGGTGATATACACATACGTGGAGCATTAAGAGACCAGAAAGTTCCTCAAGTCTCATTTGCAGCAGGACTAGACATCAAACTGATTTTAAAAAAGGTTATATTGAAACTGTTGAAAATCTGTTGGAGACCTTCTGAGAGAAAACTGGGATCTCAACCAAAATGATTTGTTTCCCCTGGGTGATTTCTGCTTTTCATCAGACTCTGATCATATAGTCTAGCTCTCTGCATACCTCCATTGTTCATTAAAACAGGTCAAGCATGGAATATTTTTGCCCCAATACATTTTGCCAGAAAGTCTGTTTATGTATACATATATGTAAAAGGAAAGTTGATTATTTGTACCAGCTCTCCCTTTCCCCCACTTGTGTGCATAAAGCCTCTATAACACACCTGGTTCAGTGAGGCTGTCTCAAGGCAGGCTCATTGCTGTGCTGAACAGCCGTGGCAAGTGTGAGGAGCACAGTGGTGTCCCTCCTGCGGCATACCTCTGTGCCCCTCCAAGGCTTTTGAGAATAGTTAAGAAACAATCAGTTGTAGGACAAAAAGCAGGAGGGACAAGAATAAGGACTGCTGTGAAACAATATTTGACTTTAATAACATCTGCAGCAGCAAAGCCATGTACTCAGATTTGTTTTGGGTGCTGTGGAGGAACCTGTGCCTGCAGTGGGTGTGAGCATCTGCTCTGTGGGCACTAGGATGCCCTATGGGGGATGAGGGGTCAGGTTCATTCCACCTGCCTTCAGCAGAGCGTGAGCTGGGACCATCCAGCAACGTGCTGGCAGAAGCCAGCACCAGGACAATATGGGGCCAGGCTTGCCTTCAGCACTGCGGGTTCGTGGGGTGGCACCAGCCAAGGGTGCTGGTGCCGTGGGAGTGCTGCCAGCCAGCAGGCTGCTGCTGATGGGTGAAGACAACTCGTCTTTGCAAGTGAAATCCCCTGCAGGGAGCAGAGCTACCGTCCCCAGGCACAAGGGACCGGGATGTCACAAGGAAGAGCCCGTGGTGGCTTGTGCTTGGCTCTGCAGTCAGAAAAGCTGCAGTTGGTTAGTCCAGGGAGGGTTGGATGTCCTGGAGGTTCCTGCGCTTCCCCATCCAGCCTGGCTGCAGTGTTGTGCTGAGTCTCCTGAAGAACAGCTAAAGGTCAAAGTGAATGATGCGGTCCTGTCATGCTTCTTGGGTCGAGGTGGCTTCTGAGCAGTTCATGCCCTGGGGTTTGAATTGCAGAGACCTTCTGGGATGGAGGGCATCTCTCCTCAGTCTGAATCTGGAGGTAGGGTGGACCCATGAGGACATCCCTGTTTTTTTGTTTTTATTTAGGTTTAGATCCTTACAAGGAATCCACTTCACCTGCATCCAGTACAGGCTGCTTTCACACAAAGCAACCCGTCACGTTGCCCTTGCCTCTTGCCCTTTGCTTTGCAAATGTTTTTTTCCATTTGTTCTGTTGTGACTTGAACTGCCCCCGTTTAAGACTAAAATGAGAGAGATAAAAATGTTCTTAATTTTAATTAAAACAAAGTTTATTTTGTTATTTCATTAGCTGGCCATGTTATTTCAGGGCTTGACAGTAAAGTTATACGTTACCCTGTGGGTACTTCTAATTGTGTTACAGGATTTCTCATTTGCTCTGTCCAAAACAGTTCGACTCCTGTGCTGAACTCCATCCTCCCGCAGCCTGGAACCAGCGCTGTTAATGAAAAACACTCCAGTAATAACAGGGGGCTCTTGAGGGCTCCAGATAATTGGGAAAAGGTACTATTAAGTTTACTGGAAGGCAAGCTGCCTGAGCTTTAAGAGCCTACTGCTAAAGATACCGAGAAACAGGGCCTGATGGTTTTGGAGGTAAGATAAGAAGGTGGAAGCTGGTCAAAGTAAACCAGCAGATCTGGGGAAAACACTCTCCATCTGTGAACGTCAGTGCAGGGACTTGTCAGCCCTGGGTGTAGCGCATTCCTGCGAGAGAGGCAGGAGGCGAGGTCCTCTCCTGCTGCGCTGTCAGGAGAGGTGCGTTCCCGACGGTGCCCACAGGACCAGTGGGAAAATCTCATGCTTCAGGTGGAAACGTGAGACTTTAGTTTTTTTTTTCCTGGATGCAGGAATAGTTCCTGCTCTATTCTGGGACTATTTGAGCCAGTCCTGGATGCATGGTCCCTCTTCTGCCTCTGGCAGCATCAGCTTAATGCACCTTGAAAAGAGAGAGAGGAAACCACGGGGAGGCTGGTGGGGGCCATGCTCCTTACATGTCTTTTCCTATTCATTAGAAGTTAGATTTGCTTAAATCCCAGTTGTAAATCCTGATATCTTGTGCAGTGTGAACCCAGGGTGGTTATAAAATGCTTTTGCAGGGGAAACTGAATAGAGAATTACATCGATTTAGAGGTGTTTTATCCTCTGTCCCTGGTATAACTGCAGTCGCTGCTGCTGAAGTTGTGGTGCCTGGAATTTATTTGCTTCAGCAGAGAAGGTGCAAAGGGAGAGGTGTGACAGCTTAATTCTTCTCTTGTGTTCCTTGCACAATTTTTAATGTTTTCAGGAAAATGTTTAATAGGCATTTAAGGCAAAATTAATCATAATGTAGAACAGAAGGGGGTTTTGAGGATAATGGTAAAGCAGGATGGAGAAGACATGTTCAGCTCACTGCTTTGACCCAGGGTGTCAGGCGTACGGAGGCAGATAGGTGTGTAATTTTCAGTGATACGGTTAAGTACCTCTGGCTTGATTGAAACTTTGTGTCTGTTTTTGCTCTCTCCTATTCTGTGGTGAGTATGGGGGTATCATCTGAAGCTTGGGCAGAGCATAAGCTGTCCTGCTAATTTTCCTCCCTGCTTCTCTTGTTGGTTGGCATTATAGGCTTACGTCATTTTGTAAAAATATGAACTTCTGTTTGATCCAGTGCTTGGATTTCCAACAGGATTGCACTGTACTTAACCTTCAGTATGTTATTGTTTTAGTAGTTTTGTCCAATATGAATAACACCTTATACCATAACATCCTCAGTGGATGTAGAACGATGTTCCAGAAAGAACTGAAAAGGGTTCCAGGAAAATCTAGCTGCATGACTCGTTTGATTTTGCTGTTTAGCCTCTTAAAGTAGCCAGAGAAGGGGGAATAAAAACATTACAAAGGATACATTGCTGAATAAAAGATATTTGGTTACAAACCTTGTCAACATTAATAACTCGCATCTCTTCAACAGTGCTCTGAGCTGTCAATAAGAAACAGGAATGAGCCAAGATAAAAATGATCTGTCAGAAAGCAGATTGTATCAGAAAGATAATAGAATCAAATTAATTTATGGTGAGGAGATTTCACAACAGACAACGAAGCAATACTGAAAACCACAGTCCAATGTAATCCCTTTGAAGAAACGTTGTACTTATTACAGCTGTGATGATTACAAATGTTTGGTTTAAAAGGCTGTGTTGCAGTCTGGAGGAAAAAAAACAGCCTATTTATGGTCTCCAGATTTTAAAGATGGGAGCTAAAGAAAATAAGCCTGTAGACATATGAGCTCAGGCTTAATATTTCCATCTTCGTTTAAGAAGGATTGCTTAGAAGATGGCCTGAAGAAAATTTGGATGTGTCAACATTTTGTTGGGTTTTCAAGATTTTTAGTCCCCAGTTAAGATGAGAAAAAAAAGCCAAAATAACCAGTCTTCCCTGAGTAAGAAGTTCTGACTCAGTAGGGCCAAAATTTTAAATTTGTCATCCTTCTATGAAGAGGTTAAACTGCGTCAAAACAAATGATTCCATTTGCAGTGTCCATTTTGACTTGAAAAAGCATGATTTTAAACTCAGAAGAGCAGTTTGGTCTGGAATCCTGTGCTTCAAACTGGAAAGCAAAACCTTGCATTTTGTTTTTTTTTTGGGAAACGATGCTTTTGGTTTCCTGGAGGAGCTCTACTTTTCTAAAATTTGACATTTTCTCTTGTCTGGGGACAGGAGGAGGAAAATACTACCTGGATTAAACAATATTTTCTGATGGAGGGGAGGAAAGGAATGAAAACTTCTTGTAAGGCAAAGCTAGGACCTCTTGGTCCTAATCCTAATTAGGACCTCTGTTCTCTTGGTTTTATTTTCTAATTAGCTAATGCATGAGAAGCTGTCAGTCTCCCATGGTTCAAGAACTCCTCCGACTGATCCTGCTCTTTTCCCTAGCCCATGACCCTGGATGGGGCACACAGATGTGCTGCCTTTGGGGTGGGAGAAAGTCTGTGTTGCCCAGTGTGACCTGGGGCTGTGCCTCTCCCTCGCTGTAGTCCTGGTCTTGCCTTCATAAAACTGACCTCAGAAAGGTCAACATTACGTGGTTTGCAGCACTAAAGTGGGAATATCCAGCAGAGAAATCAGAAGGGATAAAGGTCCCCAGCACCAGTATCCTCCCTGTCCGGTGTGCTATGTTGCTTACAACTCAAAATAAACGACCTGCATCTAAAGTATTTGTTTTTAAAGGGTTGAATCCCTCAGTCCCTTGTTTCCCTCAGGGCTGCCTGCTCCTGCCAGGCCTGCATGTGGGCATCGTCCACAGCACGCTTAGCACTGAACCCCCCCCCCGGCTTAATGACAAGTTCTCACTTTGTTTGTTGTTGTTTGTTTTGTTTTGTTTTTTCCCCTTCCAGCCTGGCTGACATTTAATTCTGCCTTGGCTGGTTAAATATAACCCCGAAACCCGCGGGTGAGAAAATGTGGCTCTGTCACGCTTGTTTCAGAGGAGCCAATTAGCAATGGTGATCCTCGGGACTTGGCAGCCTCTTCCTGGGCACCCGGCAGCCCTGGCCCTGCCTGTCATTCCCGGGGTAATGTGCTAGGAAATAGCCCTGTGGTTTGCTAAGAAAAGCAAAGCAAAACAAGCTCCCTCCCCTGCCTTTGCAACCCAACAACCTGTGGGCACAATTGATCTGCAAGATCTGCAGCCGGGATGTGGCTCTGTGGCCAATGCACTGCCTGTTCCTCTCTGGCTCTCTGCCTGTTTTGCCTGGCCCAACAGCTTTCCACATCCGAAGCAGCCAGTGCAGAGGCACAGGGACGTAGCTACAGGATGTAGCAAAAACAATGATTTCCCTGCAGAGAGTGGAAAACCAGGGCTGGGTCCCTGGGGTGGAGGAGCTGGTCCATCAGGGTGGGGTGGTGCAGGGACTGCTGTTGGCGTGAGCACTCCTCTGGGTGCAAACCTACCATGCACTGTGCTGGATCAGGCCACGGCACGTCTAACCTGGAGTCCTGCCCGCAGCTGGGTCTGGTTGGTGAGAACTGGGAAAAACAAGCTGGGAGTGAAGCGATTCTTCCCCTGACATATCCTCTGTGTTGGAAACTTAGCCATGTGGTAGGGTGGAGGCTGCATCGTGTTTGACTCGGTGATGTCTGGTGCTGAATTTTCCTTTTCAACTCACCTGTGTAAGCTTCTTGGTCTCCACAACAACTCTGGCAAAGGCTTCTGTTCTTAATGTCCCTTTGATGTGCTGCCTGATCTCTGCAGTGGTGGCCCCTTTTTGTGGTGGTGTGATGAGTGGTTGATGGTTTTGTTCTCTGGAATCTTGTTCAGTTTGCTTTCTTTGCATAGAAAACCTCAGAAGCTGTCAGTGCAAAGGTGCTTTTCAGAGCTCACAGGGGATGTGTTTGCAGGGGATGTGCTCCAAAAAAGCAGCAAGTCTGGGCTACTTGAAGCCATTTTTGGCTAGCTTATGAAGATCTCTGCTGCCTCTGAGCTGGGTCTCATGCTCCTTCCCAGAAATGCTTGTCTCCCTTGTGCTTTTAGGACCTGCAGTTTCATTTTGTTTCCTATAAGGTTCCTCATTTTGGCTTGACACCTGGCCCTCTCCTACTTTGTGGGCATCAAACTCCACATGGTGAAAGGTGAACCTCTAAGGTGAAGGATGCCAGGGCTGTCATCAGCCCCCTGACCTCTGTGCAGTTACCTTCCTGGTGGAAGGAAGCTCACAGAAGCCAATATAATGGCAGTCCAGCACGTAGATGGACATTTGATATTGATAGAAGAAAAGGATAACTCCCTGTTTGCTGCAGTGGGGAATCTGGGATTAAGTCTGTGCCAGTTGCTGGGGTTTAGCGGTTGTTGGTGTCACCACCTCATGTGGCAGCCCCATGTGCTGCTGTGTAACATCCTTTCCTGTAGTGCTTCATACCTGGCTATAGGGTGGTACTGCCCAAAGTCACCTGCGGGCAGGGGAGATGGAGATGCCCTCACCCCCTGGCCGTGTGCTGCCTGCTGCCCCTGGGCACATATGGGTGTGGGAACGAAGCGACATTTTTGCAAAGGCTCTGTTGTGAACCTGTTTCCAGTTATTAACTCACATCTGGTTAATGGCCCAACTTTGATTTGCTGACTTAAACTTGTGCATGATAGATACTTGTGCACAGTGCTTGGACATCATGGTCATTTCTGTATTTTACATCTAGCCATAGCTTATCTTCAAAACATTTGCAGCAAAATAGATCCTCAAAACAATGTTTCCTCTTAGTGTTGAGACTTACTTTCTTTGTGCTCCTTTGATTTTTATCTTCATGTATTCTGTACATTGCCCTAACAAGTCTTAGAGGCTGGACAGTGTCCATATCACATCAATACTAAATTTCATTATATACAAACATCAATCTGGCTCTGGACTGCCTTTTTAAACTGTCATCCAAGCCTGGTGGTGTTCAATTTCTGTTTAGGTCTGACCGTGAAAAAGCATTGGTTCAAAGCTTGTTCCCCATAATGTTCAGATCAAAACAGTTCCTCTGTGTGTTTATAATAAAAATATATTTTCACCAGCTCTTGGGAGCATTGACATTTTCATCAAGGCAATTTTCTATGGCCCCAATCCATCATAACACACGAGCTGTTCCATTGGTTCCAGTATGACTACTCATTGCTTAAAGTAAATTGTTTGCTTAAAAGCTTGTTGGATCAGGGCCTATAAGCGAGAAAAGATTGCTGATTAGAAAGTGCATTTGTTCCTGTTGTGGGATTTGATGGCAAATTGAGGACATTAGGAGGATTCCAAGATTAATGCCTATATATTTTGGGAAAGAAATATTTTAATACTTTCATATTATCAAGAGGCCTTATAATAAACAGAGCTTATGCAAATGGGACACTAAAGACTAAATCCCAAACATTAATGGGGTTCGATGAGAGTAAACTGAAGGCAGAATTAATCTCCAAGAGAATTAAATGGCTATTTTCATGCTTATGAACTTAACATACTTTCAACTCCACCTTAATGAAAGACACACTCAGTTCACTGTTAAAAGAGGCACTTAAAAGGTATTAGAGGCATAAGTCCAGCTGTTACAAACTCCAATAAATTTGGATTAGGTCTCCACTGTTTGAGTTGTGTGTGTGGGTGCCTGACCTCAAAGCAAGTTGTTGGTTTTTTTAACTTATTGATATATAGCATTACATCAGGTTAATTGCATGTTGCTGTATTTCATGTCGGCTCGGCACGAACCCGCATGCATCACGGCATCGTGCTGGAGAGCGGGGCACCGGGAGCTGCCACCGAGCCCTCCCCTGGGAAGGATGCTCTGAGCGAGGGCAGCTGCTTGCCCATACAGTGCACAGCCGGCTCCCTGCCCTCCCCGCCCCATATTTTCATTCCCTGGGGTATCTTCCCATCCTTCACCCCGCTTGATAACAAAGCATGTTTGGAAACTGTATTTTGGTGTGTTGGAGCAAAATGCCCGGTGTTGCAGGGGCAAAGTTAAGAGCCTGACCTGGCAGAGCTTGGTTGCGAATTTTGTCTTGCTGGCTCTGATCAAGTATTTGGTCCCTGCGCTGTTTTGCTACGAATTCCTGGCCACCCGTGGAAGGCATTGTGGATGGGTAGAGCACATTCAGATTTACAGCGGCATCTGTGTAGATTTGTCTGGATAACAGCAAATCTTTTGCTCCAAAGGCGCTGTAGCCGCTACAACAACAAGATCGCTTAAAATTGCATTTCCATTTAAAGTAACGCCAAGCGGCGTGGCCATGTGAGGTACATATAAAGCTCTGTGATAGGGAGCTAAGGAGAGGGGGGAAATATCTGGGTAGCAAGTAACTAAAATAGATGAAGTGGAACAGTTGGAAATCTCAACTTGAGTGACAAGGGAGAGCACAGAGATCCAAAGTCAGCAGCAGATGACTCTGGTCTCATGTCCCATCCCTCTCCCCCCCCCTCCCTGCTGCCGGTTTCCCAGCAAAAGAGAAGAAAAAAACAGAACGCCTTTTCCAGACTGGGGGCTGGTGGCCTCGCATGTTGACACAGCAATAATTTTTAATGAGAAATTTTTAGTATTTGTGTGGGAGAAGTTAGCGTTGTGTACACAGATGCCTCTCCGGCCACCGCGCCGCGGCCGGGCTCGGCGCGTCCCCCTCCGGCACGGCCCGCGGGTCCCCAGGCAGATTCCTTTCAGGCGAAGGGAAACATTTAGGCTTGCTCACCTTTGAACCGCATGCGATGGTGTTTACCTTGGCAAGACAAAGTGGCAGTTTTACAGATATTAAAAACAGTCCTGAGGGGAATCTGGAGGCCTTCCTATATTTTAATCACCCAATTTAGCCAGCCCGAGGAGTGTGCTGGAGGGAAAATGTGTGTCAAAGCGATTTTTTTAAAAGGGGATTTAACAGAAAATGTTGTGCTAAAACAAGAAGGGAGAAAAGGAATGTACATTTTATTTTTGATGCCCTCCCCTCCAGGGTATAAAAAAAAAGTGGGAATTCAGATATTAATCCGTAGCACCTCCACGCTCCATATGGTTTCTCTCCCAGCGTTTCCTGCGGGGCTGGGCTCTACCTCAGCCGACCTCAGCTCCCCACGGATGCGCCCGTCCTCGGGTTTGATTCCTACCTGTTGGGAAGGATTGGTGCATGTCGGTTTTGGAGCAAGGCTTCGCCTCCTCACCACTATTCCCTCTGGTGAGTGCGTTTAAAAGGAAGAGCGGGGGAAAACAAGATCCAGAGGAGTCATGAATGATGTCTGAAGTTATGCTCAGGTCAGGACCTTGCTTATTGATTTTCTAACACAGCAGAACCCTGTACAAAAGGAAGAGACCTCCTTGCCTCCCTCTGATTGAAGATACTCCTTCAGCCTCTTTTTTAAAAAAAAAAAAAAAAGAAAAAAAAAAAAAAAAAAAAGAAAGAAAAATCTGGCTGCAAGCAGTCAGGCTTCAACCAGCCTGTCAGACAGCTCTCTGCAGGAACACAATCCATGTTGATTTTACAGAGAAGGTTGTTATCCACATTTCACCACTGATTTATTGTTTTTTAACCAGCTCCTTATGCTGGGCTTTTTTTTTTTTCTTTAAAGAAGTCCTTTTGCACTTTGCGAGCGGGGAGGCTCATGGTGCAGCAGCGCCCTGCCTCGTGTGCCCGCTGGGCAGCGGGGCCGAGCGCTGCCGTCACCCCGCCAGCCTCCCGCTTGCGCCATTTCCTTGATATCCGCAGCATTTCCAAAGGCTGTGGCCGATGCCCGGCTGGCACGGGGCAACCTGGCTGCGAGTGCTGAAACGTCCCTGCTGGGCTCCTCGGTTGCTGAAGGATGGGTACGGTGGAGGTGGGTTTGATGAAGCCCCACAGAATTAAATTGGCCGAACGAGTCCCGTCGCCTCCATCTGCAGAATTCATTAGGCGAGCTTGATTGGCCTTTGTTAAACAAAGATGGGATAAGGTTTCATACTTTTTCTGTGGGAGTCGAGCTAAAGTTTCAGGCTGATGATTTAGTCAGGTGTAAGCATGAAGTTTCCAATTTAGAGGAATAAATCTAAAGTGATTTTATTATCCTCTGCTTTACCCTGACACCCTGCTTCACCCCGGCCCGCTGTCAGCGCACACGTGATGTGTTTGTGCAGGCCAGGCTGTCATCAGCCGGCACGCACTTCAACACGACGCCTAAAATGCGTCTTCCACGCAATGCCGATGTTGGTTGCTGCTTTTCCGTCATCTTCGCGTTCCTCCAGGAGAAACTCTCCTCTGAATTCTTCGCCTCCTGCCTCGCGAGGAGGGTGCTCAGCTGGGGCTGTGCTTTGGCTCTCCTGGAGCACCACTGCTCCATTATGCTTCAGTCCCTGCATGTTCCTGGGGCGAGATGAGGCATCCTTCAGCTGGGGTTGTGCTGACAAATGTGCGTGCCTAAAAACACCCGCAATGCTTCTTTTGTGAGCATTAATAAAAGCTTTGAACGTTCTAAGATTTTGTTTGTTCCTATTTTCTGCTTCAAGAGCAAGTGTTTTATGAAAAAATTGTTAAAATTTTGACAACATTCATATGGAGAAAAAAAGTGATTAAATTAGCTGAAAATACCAGTTTTCAAAAGTTGTATAAAGAGAAAGCAATATGAAAATACAGATAGTAACAATGGGGGGAAGAAAGCAAGCCATTTTGGCCAGGTTTTTGGATTCCTTTGATTAAATGTCTGTGCAACTTAGTTATTATCTAGAACATAAGGACATAGGACACAATAGGTCAAATTCATTACTTCATCTCAGATAGATCCCTGTTGACTTCAGTGAAGTTCCATTAATGATGAATTTGTCCTGTTGGCTCAAAGATAAAAAGAGAAGTTATTTTTGTTTAATATTTCAACAAGGGGAAGAGGTTAGCAAGGGAATTTGGTTTGCACAAGTTGTGTTTTTCCATGAAGTTTAACAAGGGCAGCCACCACCTAGCCAACTACGCTGTGTATTTGTCTTTGAGGGCTGAGTGCTTTCTCTATAGACTCTCCCAAACCCTTGCCAGGCACTTTTTGCCAGATGCGACCTGCAAAAAACATTTGTGGTGATGGTTTGTTCGTGTTCCTGTGAGCACTGATGAGAGCAGCTCTCATTCAGATGCCTGGTGATTTTATTTATTCTGAGGCAGAGCTGTGCACTGGGTCACTTCGTCCTTGGCACCGCAGCATCTGAGTGCCACCTGGTGCCCTCAGCAATGTGCCATCATGGTTGCGCTTTTCCTAGGCGAGTCTCTTGCTGCAGGGCTCATGGTTGCATCAATGCATTTTGTCCAAGGCGGTGACCATTGCTTTCCTAGGTCTTTCTCTCATTGTGCTTCAGCAAGGTTGGATTCAGGGTTTCTTCCACCTCTGGGCTCTTCTGCCTGGGGGAGTGCTGAGGGCAGAGCAGCGTGAGAGAGGCCAAGAGTCTGCATAAGCCTGGGGAAGCCTTTGGGGACCTACTGAGGCAAAAGCCAGCTCCAGCGGGGCTGTTGCCTCCTATATCTAGACTGTGAGAACGAGCAGGATTCGAGGGCTTTCTATATTCCCAGTTTGAACCAGATGAGGAATCAGCAGGAGCAACGTGCGGACAGCCAAGGAGCTTTGATTTTCTCGTGGGTTCAGACCCTGGGTGAACTCGACAATGTGGGAACTACAGCTTTGCATGCCCTGGAGAGGACGGCTTGCGGTATTTTGGTGGTTGCAGTTGCTGCAATATCTCCTCATGGTTATTCAGCCTGGGTCGGGTCTATGGGTGCTGGGCAGGTATGTGTGAGGGGACTCATTTCACTGCCTCTTGCCCAGGAAGGAAGCTGAAAGTTTCACTGTTTGCTCTCCATCCTGAGGTTCAAAGCATCTGGCAGGTTTCTGTAAGAATTGTCCAGAAGCAACCTTTCTGTTGCAAGCATTATTGCTTTTAAGCCTGGCAGCAAAATATTTTGATGAATGAAGAGAGAACCTTTCTGGTGCTCTTCTCATTCTTATATCCCTGGGTGCTCTCCATGGTCATTGAAAACTTTGGCAACTGGGCAAACTGAGGCACCAAGCAGTGGAGTGTGGTTTGCTAAACCCCTCTTCATCTGGGGTAACTTTTAGGGAGAACCTGGCTTTCTCAAAGGAAGAGGAGCCTTAAAATAGCACCTTTTCTGGAAAAGAACTGTCAGAATTTGAGATGATAAACAGTTTATAGTTAGTCACAGTGGTGCAGTTTTATTTCCCTTTGGACCTGCTGTCCCTATTGCTGGCCATCATGATGTACCATCCATTGCTTTCTGTGGCAAGGCCCTCAGTGGTGGAGGAACTGGGAGAAACTGGAGGAAATGGTGAATTTACTTCACAGGAGTACGGCCCTCACTCTTGGCTGTGACTGAACAACCTTGTGATGAGCGTTGCAGCTTGTCCCTGAGTCCTCATCCCCTGTGGAAATATGGAGCAAGGACTACAGCTGTTGGGTACCCAACACTCACCTGGATGTGGGGCTGGGATGTGCCCTGGATGCAAGGACTGGTAACCATTCCTGGACCCCCATATGAATGGCACGCTGTGTGGGTCCTGTGGCTATCTCTGCCCAGGACAATGAGATTTTTGGGACAGAAAGCAAGAAAAGACTGGAGAAAATGGATGTTGGGGATTGAATGAAAAGTTAGAGGTGAAAGCCTTGATATAGCCACAAGGCTGTGAGGAAGGGGGCAGAGGCAGGAGGTGGCAGCAGCTCCATGTGGTGCTCTCCTGCATTGACCCGGTGACGTTGCCCTCATCAGCTCCCGCTGGTCCCCTTCCTCCCAGACTACCGGTAGCCCTTGTGCCAGCATGGCCCTGCTGCCACTCATGTGGATGAGCGTCGGCCCGGGAGACCACACGTGAACTTCTTGTGAGGTACAGATGTTGCAGAGTCAAAGCCTGGCCACCCTTGGTCTAGGAGGGACTTGAGTTTCCAGTGCCCCGGAGAAGCAGGAAGTGCAGGAGACACGGATATCATGAGAAAAGAATCGATAGTCCCCCCTCGGCCTGACCAAATATTGGTTTTGCCGTTCGGTCCGTATCGTTTTTCACCGCCTGGCAGGCCCTCGGTGTGGAGGCTCCCTCTCGCAGCCCAGGAGGGGTGTTTTGGGGTGGGAGGCAGGGGGAGCTTGACATCTCACCGGGCAGGGTGGGGACAGGGATCAGTCACCTGCTGGACTGACCCTGGCGGGGGTGGCAGCGGTGGGGAAGGGGGCTTTTTGGCATCCAGTTCTCCTGAGCCAGCACCACCCCGTTAGCTAATGCTGCTGTGAGAGCTTGCGTTGGAAGAGGTTTGCTGTCTTGCATTCCCTTTCTGTGTCCCCCGCTGTGCTGTGACTCCAGTATGTGTTTAAGGTTTGATATGAAATCCAGGGAATGCAAAGGATCTTCTTGGCTCTCATAGGTTTTGGAGTAGGCCCTTAATTTTCAGGTCCAATCATTAATAAACGTAGCAATCGGGAACTGCAATCCAGCCTTCCCCAATGATTCCTGCTACCACAACTTTGCAAGAGCACTGTTATCCAAACACTCACAAATTATGATTTTTGACTCAGAACTTTATCTGCTACTGCTGGAGGTAAAACTATTAATATATAAATACAGGCTAATTCTGTCCTGGTTGTTTTTCTTCATGAGGTCAACATTCCCTTAGGAATTGCAAGTAAAACAGCAGAGTGCCTCACAAGAAATAGAAAAATCATCTCTTGTGGCATAAAAAAGAAAGATGTCTGGAATGTTTTTAAAGGATGTTCTCTAGCTTTCTTTGGTTGTAGTTTCTACCACACATACCATGTTTTTACTGGGTTTGCAAACGTTGGTGTTTTCTTCGTAATGCTGTTGCTAGAAATTATACTTGGTGGGAATTATGTGGCCAGTTCATTTTTTGAAAATGTGTAGCTGATTTATATATTCCAAATCATGCAAAAACACTTTGAATCCCCATTAAAAAAAAATAATTTTCAACAGTTCTGTGGTCTCAAGTCAATACTGACTTGATGTCTTCACAAATCTTTGGCTTAATTAAAAGTTATGTTACCTGATGGGAAAGTACTCTTTAAAACAGGAAGAAACTGTGTACGGAACTTTTTCAGAACATTTGGGGCAATGTCTCTCAGCCTGTGTAACCCAAAGGACTACCCAGACTTAAAAAAAAAAAATAAAACAAAAAACTACCAAACAGTTGTGTGAATTTGTGATGTGAACCACCTGCTGAAAAATCAGGCTGATCACCAAATGTTCATTTTTAGTATTATTTTTCCTGCTATACTTGCGCAGCTGGATGTATGGGCCTTGTCTTACCACTCTTGAATGTTAAGATAAGTTTCTTCTCTCGAGGCGAACCGCCACACTCGGGGGGGTGTGATGCTGGAGCAGGTGCCCGAGAAGGTTGTGGGATCACCATCCTTGGAGGCTTTCAAGACTCAGCAAGGGTGACCTGCTGTGGTGTTGGCAATAACCCTGCTATGGGTGGGAGGTGGGGTTGGGCAATCTCCAGAACCCCTTTTGAGCAAACACATCTGTGCTTCTGCAATTCTTTCACATCTCTGCAAGTGTTGCATGTTCTGGTGTGCTGAGCCACAGGTGGGGCAGTGTTGACCCAAAGCAGCTGCAGGCTGATGTGCAATCTTGAGGAGACAGTGGAGCAGCAGCCCATTCAGAGTGTGGGTGCATCACATGCTGGACATTGATTTGAAGTCTTGAGCTTGCAGGCGAAAATATTCTTGTGTTGCACCCTGTAATGTGTGTGTGGACATAAAAGCCTGAATTTTCCCGATGTAGGGTTTTGCTGTGGCATCTTTGTTGAAAGAGCATGGGTTTCCTCTCCAGACAGCAAAGAAGAATGCTCTAAAGAGCAGCTCAGTCCTCCAAAATTAGCTCCACCTGAGAATGGAGGAGCTGAGCTGCCCTTGGTCACTGTCTCTTTAGCTGTAGCTTAGAAAGCACCCGCAGAGCTTGTTGTGTTTCATGGAACCACAGATGGAAACCGTAGGGTGAGTCCTGGCCCTGGTGTTTTTACTCTATCGGTTTTCTCACGTCGTGCCCTTTCGCTTGTGGGCTGGCAGAATAAGCAGCGAAGTCCTAACCTACGCTGTCCTTGGGCACGATGCTGGTGGCTGGACACAGGGCAGCCAAACTGCACCAGGTCCTGTGATATATCTGTATTTACCTGCCTGGGCTCTTAGCCCAGAGCAGATAGAGCCCGTATTTCAGGATAATCCTCAACATCGTAAATTTACCTGTGCAGATGGGACCCAAAGGGGATATTAGAACAACGAAGGAAAAACAAAAAGGAAAAAATGTACCTATTAGGCAAGTTGAACCTTTGTGCAGCCTTCATTAGTACAAGCAGGGTTACAGTTACTTTTAATCATTCAACTAACTGTACTGGTGAAAACTTTCAACTCTTAGTCATTTAAATTGGAATGGTCTTTAAAATATTTATTATTACTGTAAATCACACCATTTAAGGTCAAAGCAGAAGCATTTGTTGGATTCAAGCAGGATTCAAAGTTGTTTTCTTACCTGGATGTTGAGTCCTGGTGGAAAGGTCTGTGTTTCTAATTTTGCTGTGCTATTCTGTTACCATGAGATGATGGGAACACCATTATGCTGTGCTATTTTCTATTTTTTTAATTGGTTGTTCATACACAGGCCTGTCTGGAGTTGAAAATCTCAGGGAAAAAGCCATTAACACCTGCATGTTTGACCTGCAGTTTATAAATCAGAACATATGTTTTCATATTTCTATCTGAAAAAAGCAGAAAAATGTGTTAGTGGATATTTGCAGCAAACTCAGATGCACATTGTCTTTCCAGTGTCAGCAGACCAGAGTGTCAAAAGGTATAAATCACTGCAATTATGTGGATTTTGCCTGAGGTCTAGCCTTGATTGATGTCTCTCTTAAAGAAGACATTACTGGGGATGTGGAACACGCTTACTTTTTAACCTGATGTATTTAAGATTGCAAAATGCCACTCCTGCTGTCTTTGTGCACATGTAGGGCATCTAAACTTCTTGGTGGATTTCTCTATGGTGTTTGTCTAATGACGGGCATCTTAGATTTTTTTTTTTAGCTTGCTATTACAGAAAACACTTAAGCACATGCATCCTGTTGCAATAACTGTTGAAATCAGCAAGACTGACTTTTGCACTTGCAGTTCATCCCAATTTAGCTGAATAGGATCATTAACAAAGACTGTGGAGTGGCTTACACAGGCACAAGGATGCAAGTGTGGCAGGAGAAATGCTTTCCTCTTTCTGTCCCAAAGCAAGCCTATCTAAGCATTCCTCTGATCCGTCTGTCTCATCCTGTCCTTCCTGTTTCTGATGAGCACACCTCCAGCAAATACACTACTGGGACAACACTAATACTCTCTCGGCATTGCTGTTGTTGCTCACCTGGCAGTGACGTTCAGATTGTGCTGGGTGCTGTGCAAAGATGTGCCATGGTAAGAAATCCACACCTACCTGCAGGTTTTTAGTCCTTTTATCATTTGTATTTTACTGTATGAGACAGTACAAGGAAAATATGCTTGCAGGGCTGTGTTAGAAAACCCGGGGTAGGTCCTGCTGTAAGTCAGATCAGAGCCAGTGAATTGGGCTGTTTGAAGGTGGTCTAAGACCTCACGGACTTCCACAGAAGAAAGCTTGGCCTTAATTAGTTCCCTGAGCTGCAAACTTTATCTGCAAGAAAATTGCAATTTGCGTTATACCCAGATTTGCTTTTCTATTTAGGCTTATATTTAAGAAAAAAAAGTGAATTAATTCAGTCATGCTTGGTGGATCACAGAGGAAAGAAATCAATGAGTCTGCTTGGGAATATTACATCTTTAAAAAGTTCCTATCCCTGCTCTCCTGTCATATTAGGTGATAAAGATGTCATTTTTTTTTTTTTTTTGAGAGCATGCAAGGATTTAAACAGGGAAAAAAATGGAGAAACTTCAAGTACTATTTTTTTCCTAGAGTAACGCCACTTACTTGGAAATAGTTTTAATGGTTACCTTACCCTTTAAGACCAAAAGTTCTAACTTGAGTCAATGTACTTAGCTAAAACTCCCTGTAGAGATTCAGGTTTCTTGCTCGAGCTGCCTGGAGTGGTGAGTTCAGGCCTTTGCAGTGATTGTCAGCCAGGAGAACATTAATGGAGTATTAGAAAAATGAAGTCCCTGACCCCTCCTCCCTTCTGGCTGGTTGTTTCTACATGGTGGGAAGGAAAACATTTTCCCCGTCAGCCATTTACTGTGCAACAGGGGGAAACTGTCAGTTTGCTATGAGCAAACCCCTGCAAGATAAGTCAAAATGATTTACCCTGTAAATAAAGTGGGCTGTTTTCTTTGCTTGGAAGAATTGCCCATGTGGCGAGACTTCCTATGGGAGGGGATGTGGTTGGCCCTTCGCATTTATCCACTGTGTTTGTCTTTTTTGAAAAAGCAACATTGGAAAGATTAACAAGTCTGTCACTGAAGGAACTGATATATCAAAGCTGCGGATACAAAGCAGACCATTCATTCCTTACGTTTCTGAAATCTCACTTCCAGTGCAAACCAGGTCTTCCCATTTAGGTCCAGATTAAAAGAGGGATTTCCCTCTTCCTCCCTCCCCTGAAAGTCTTTGGGACTTTTATATGTGTGTGCATATAAAATATGAGTGTCTGTGTGTACATATGCATGTGCTCACTGTATACTGCAGCTGGACCCCGGTTTCGGCACTTGGGGGGAGGCTGTGTCTCTGCCTGGGATGCACGGAGATGGGAGTGATCTGAGTGCTGGGTGAGTACTATGAGTGCCCACAGAACAGGGCTCTGTTCTATCTTCCTCATTGCTAAAGCTAGAAGTTTTTTTTTTTTTTTTAATCTAACCACAAGAGGGCTTGGGGGGTGAGGATGTGGAGACAACAGGGATGCTGCAGTAGAGGGGACTGGATGTCTGGAGATCCCTTCCAGCTGTGTGGCTGTGACTTACTGAGTACTAAGGTTTCCCTCCATGCAGAAAATCCTGTACAGAAATAACCATATGTATGGTATGTCTGACAGGTACTGGCTATGCAGGATTTATGGTGCAGAGAACATATGCACATAGATCACACTGATTAGCGCATATGCAATTTAGAGGAAATAAATTTGCTTATCTCCTCAGGCTAAGGGACATTCTGAAGTTCCTGATGTTGTGATATTAGGTCCAGATTACCATTTTTAGGGGTTAAAAAAAAAAGTGTATAAAGGACAACCCACATATGTGGCAGTCCCAGCTTGTGGTCAGTGCTTGGCAGACAGAAATGGTTTTTGGTCATGTGTTTCCCTTTAGGTCTTTTAATTTATCTACCTCAGCTGGTCACCTATATGTATATGTTCTTCCTTCTAAGGCAAAGAAACACTGTGTGGTTGCTCCCAGTGCCAGAAGTGCTGTTTTAAACCCTCATGTGCATAAGCAGCTGGTGTCCAGATAAGGATTCCAGCATTAAAAAAAAAAAAAACAAAAAACAAACACAACAAAACTATTCTATTTAAAACTGCTGCTTGTGGACATGCCATATGCTTCCGAGCACATTGAGCAGAGGCAGGAAGGCGCGTGAGGCATGCTCTCCAGGGGTGTCACTTCCGTAGCACTCCGGCTCGTGGGAGAAGCCCCTCTGCTGCAAGGTGCTGCCTCCCCAGCTGTGTTCGACCCCATCTGGAGACCAGGGCTTTGACAGCAAAATTCTGCTTTCCTGGGACTCCTTTTCCAGCCAGCCTGCAGAGCTCTAGCCACCTGCTCCTAAACTCTTGTTTATGCCTCGGGCAGAGCAACGCGCGCATCCCAGGCTGTGGAGGTGTCTCCCTGCTGGCTGTTGCTGCTGGAGGAATGTCACCCGAGCAGGCACAGCATCTTCTGCCTCAGCAGGCACCCACCATCTTCTGTGCTTGTGTGGTAGGGACCATCCTCCCTGCTGCAAAAGCTGGAAAGCAGGGAGTGAAGATGTGATGTGTATAACTCGCCCAGCTGGCAAGAAAGCTCTGTGCCCGCAATGGACAGGCTGTGGGAGGGGGCAGTGGGGTGGTGAGGGCTCCTTCCTGGGGTGAAGAGGGCTGACATTTTAAGCCCCTGCTGATTCAGGCTGTGGAAGGAGTCCTGGGTTTCTTGCATTCCAGGGGAATTCTGGCCGCAGGACCTCCCTCTTTCTTTTTTCCTTTATCTTTTCTCTTGTAAAGATTTTTGGGTTCAGCCTGGTACAAAGCACAAAAATATTCAATGCTGTGTCAAAGTGGACCTTTATCTATTGCACCACAGTCTGTGCAAACTCCAGTGACAATCATTTATGTGACCTTGGGCTATATTTTTACCTGAATAAATGGAAAGTGTTTCTCTTCTGAACACCTGGGGTGTATTTTGTGTAAGGTATGTACATTCTGGAGAAAACAGTAAATATGGCCGTGAACTCCTGAGCTCAAGTTTTTTCATCAAATATCCATCACTTCCCTAAGGCAAAAAAAAAAAAAAAAAAAAAAGCCCAGAAAATGTTGAAGCGTCCCTATACAAACGACAATAAAATACGATTGCCAGGCACAATTCCATCAAGTTTTACAACAATTGCTTTTGAGCTGTTAAGTACGCTGTGCTTTAGTCAAGGATCACTGCTTTTGTACACAAGCTTCATGTTTGGTGACATTGAACCTTCGCATGCAGATACCGATTATTCAAAAAGGGGGGGAGGAAAGAAAACTCAGGAAAGCTATTTTACATTTGTACTGTGGATTGTTCCCTTTAATCTGCAATCAGAACAAAGACTCGCTCGGTTTTTATTACAGTCCTCTCAGAGGCTGTTAGCTACAGTGTGAACCCCTTCGGGGTTAAAGTGTAGAAAAATTGGGAGATGCTTGTGGTTTTGATGGAGAAGTGGAAGATTCCAGTGCAAGGAGAGGTTGGTGCCTGTGTTGGAGAGTAACAGGAGGCAGTGCAAAGTGAAAGATGTTAGCTCATTTACAATCACTTTAGTTCAATTTACTCACTGAGGTCACCGTCCTGCAGAGTTCTGTGTAGGCTTTCTGCTTTCACGTTTGAATAGTTTCACTGAAGTCCTTAGCTTAATCAAGTCATTGTCTATCAAGAACAAGCCACGGGCAGGGTGATGGAGGTGATGCTATTGTTAGCCAGGTGTACATAATATATACCCTGCTTGCATTGTCCAAAGCTGTGGCTGAATACCACGGCTTTCATTTGGAAGTACTTCTGTTTTCTTTCTCAGCTTTTCCACTAGATCTCTTGTATTTCCCTCCAGATTCTGCATGTTGGTATCTGCATGGGGAAGCAGGTTGCTGGGACAGGTGACACAGTTACGCATTCAGGACAGCTGTGGTTTCGGCCAGAACACCTGCTGGGGAAGGAGGACACAGAACTGCTTTTTTGCTTTGTCATGGGCTTGTTTTACATCTTTAGGCCCTTTGCAAGGAAGAAAAGCAGAAAGTGAGAAGTCATTGCAAGATACCCTTCCTGTA
Source organism: Anseranas semipalmata (assembly GCA_013399115.1). Lineage (NCBI taxonomy): Eukaryota > Metazoa > Chordata > Aves > Anseriformes > Anseranatidae > Anseranas > Anseranas semipalmata. Next base: position 127,346 of record VXAA01006108.1, read on the forward strand.
TAGGGAGGCAGCTGAGCTCTGTGCCACTCAGCAGAGTGAGCAGGCACAAAGCATCCTTGCACCTAGTTATGAAGTCGAGCTGTGTGGTGGGCAGAGGAGACCAGTTGTCTTCTGGGTGGTGCTGCTCTTCTTGGGCTGGAGGAAGGGCATTGCTAATGCCTGCTTCCCAACATGGCTTGAGAGGAGAATGTGGCCACAGAATAAATACCATGGGGGTCCAGATGTCTGAGAGAGGCCAGGGCATCTCTCCCTATCCCCTGTTCCTACACTCTGACCGCCAAACTTTAATGAACCAGCCCCATTTGCCATTTAATCCGTCATCAGTGAGGGTGACTAAAAACAGCCACAGCAGGGGTGCTTTCAAGCTCTTTTCTAGTAAGCTGTAGGACTCAGAATGGGGACAACTGGTGACTGCCTCTTCTTGACTGTGCCAGTCATGAAGGGGGCACAGGGAAAGCAATTACTTACCTTGCCTCAGTTTCCCTTGATAATAAGTTCAACATGCACATGCTTTCCCCATCTGATGCTCAGGGAGGCAGATGTTAATTAGTATCACATTTTATGGTGCTATGTCATGTACAGTATTTCAGAAGAACTCATTAAGACCTTCCTTAATGAGTTGCAGTGTGTTGCAATAAGGGGTTAAAATAATCTAGATAAAAATCACCTCCTTTGTAACCTTTGTTTCAAAATCCTGACAACCCAAGGATGTTTGCTTTTCTCTCTGAAGGTTAAGTTGTCCTAACAGGTGCTAATTTTGTGTTTTCCTATGGAGATCTGTCCATATTAGAAGCAACTGTGAGCAAACAAAAAAGCCAATTAGAGTGCAAGGGTATTCTTCTTCCTCCTTGTTTCCGTGTAGTCCCCAGCTATCTCTATCACTCACCTTAAGCTGTAGACTTATCCTTTCAAGCCTTCTTGAGAATCAGTAGACTTGTGCCCTCTTTGGGGAAAAAACATCCTCTTAATGTCATGGGAAAAATACTGTCATGGGCAAGTAGATGATCCATGCTAACTGGGGTTTGTCATCAGCTTTGGCAATCTGCATAGCAGGGTTTGAGATTAATGGAGCCAAAGACTTTAAGCAAATATTGTTGGCGTGTAGTTAAACTGTCAAGAGAGCAAGAAAAAGACTTGCTCTGCAGCCACTAAATAAAGATTTGTATTCACCAAACACAGTGAACCTTTTATTAGCAATTATTTGCAGCTCACTACCTTCCAAAAAGGAAACAACTTGGTGTAACTTATTGTCAAGGGTTTATTTGCAGTTTGGGGCTTTTTTTTTTTTTTTTTTTTTCCTTCTATTTTGAGGGTTTAATTTGAGCAGGAATTAAGCTCTGCCATCTCCACTTCTTTCAAAACACTGTGGGCCAAATGTCTGTGCCATAAATAGTTTTGTTTGATTTCAGAGATATTTGAGCGTTTGGCCAAATTTGTACAGGCTGTTGAGAGAGGAAAAAAAAATTCACCAAAATTCCTTAAATCCAAATAATGGCTATTAATTATTACAATATGTTAACATAAGGTCCAAAATGTTTTCTTCCATGCAGTCAACTATCTAGTTTGTGAGATGTAATAAACTAGAACAGCACATCAATTATAATATTTTATGATTATTTTATACTCTTGGCAAAATGCTTGTGCTGTTATCTCAAACCTTATTAAAGCTCAGCTGATTAAAGGTTGAAGTTTTTACATAAGTTATTGATGTTGCTTCTTTTATTCAAACATTTTCATAACAAACTAGCTAGGATAATATTTTTCTTGGCCAGAGTCTTAAGAAGAGAGACTTATATTGAAGGTAACAGTATGCAACTGTTTGTTTGGCTTAAGGACACTGAACAAACAGCTCTGTGCATCTGTCTTTGAAAGAGTTCTCTAGCACAACACATTTACATTTTCTAAAAGGATACCAATATCTTGTGCTCAGAAAATGGGCTATTTAAAAATGACATGTATAGATTGCTTGTGACTGCTAGAGTCCTTGGTTATTCAGTGGCTGCCCAGCTCCCTAGCTTCCTTTTCATAGAAGTTTGTGATATATCTATTGCCTTAAAATCCAGCAATACTAGTCTTTTTCTGAAGAGTTAGATTGATTTTCTCTGGTCTTAAAGGAAATTATTTCTTTGGCTATATTGTGGTGTAGGAAGGAGACACATCCTTGTATCCTGGTGCAGCAGTGCATTTAAGCTGATCAATGAGTTCCAGAGCAGCAGGATGAAACTTCAGGGCTGATATAAAATCCCATTAAAACCACAAGGGCTGCAACTTGCTCCCCCTTAAGGCATCTTTTCTGTTCCTCCTCTCTGGCTCCCTCAGCAGCCTGGTGAGCCATCTGCATCTTAGGCAGAAGAGTGCTTCAGGTAGCTGAGGCAACTGCTGCTGTGGTCTGGAAGACCAGAGTAGTCCAGGTCTATTGTTTCGAGCTCTCTGCACATGAGAGGCCCATCCCTAGTTGTGTTGATTACAGCACTGTGGTTTATCTGCTTTCAGCCTGTTCTGTGCTGCTGCCTCCCTGCTCCCTCTTACCTGGCTGGGGTATGAGTGCTCCTAGACTGCCTTATAGCTGTTGGAGAAACAGATGTTTAGAGATGTCAGAGCCCTACAGGTGGCTTGTGACAACAGGGAATTGGACCCAGGTCTTCTGAAGAGCTAGACCACCCTCTCAGGAGTGCTTGGGCAGCTTGTCGCATAGAAAAAGCAAAACTGTTGTAAAACCTCAGTGACTGGAGAGCCACAAGAGCTGGCATCAAGGCTTTGCAAGGAAAGAATAGAATTCTTCATGTGAATAGAATTTATAAAACTCTGTGTGCCCAAAGTTTGTTTTCTTTAGCTCTATCAGCTGATCTAGGAAAAGATTGTCTTGAAACCTCGTTCCTCTATTTTCGGACCATCACAGCTACAACAACACAACTCGTTTGGAGAAAGTACCCACTAGAGAATTACTTTGGGGCCAGTATGTACATTTCCGCTTCTACCTTTGAATGTTTCTTTCCAGATTCTGGGAAGGAAGTCTAGAAGCAGTCTTATTACAGAAACGCCACTTAATTTTCCTTCACCCTTTTGACATAGAAAATGCATATCTCATGGAAGTTATTTGTTTTCACTTGCCATGTGCTAAGAAAGTTTATACATGGCAAGTATTACCAATCTAAACAACACAGGCTAATTGGTGTCCTTGTAAAAATAAAACAACATGGTTGTTTGAAGGATTGTCATGTGTTCCGGAGTAGAAATGTTAAAATGTCAAAAAGATTCAGTGTCTGTGATTGAACTTCCATCTATCTACTGAGTAGATAGCTACAGGAAGCCCTTCATCTCAGTGTCATCTTCAAGCTTGACTTAATGCAAAGAGTTGGATAACACACACTTGAAGGGTATTTTTAATAGATGTAAAGGCATTAATGATCTCAGTCACACATTTCGTACTCAACAAAGTGATGGAGGATATCTGAAAAGTGTTTCTTAACACTTCAAAGGGAAGTCACAACAGCACAAGTGAAGAAAGATGAATGGTTATTGGGAACAGCCACCTACAACACATGATGTGCTGTGTATTAAATGTGCCCTTGTAAGGAGTTTAGTGCTGTGGAAGTAACCATATGTCAGCTTCTCCACAGTAACCTTCTTAGCAGTTAATAGGTCTGCTGTCAATACCTTGATGATGCACAGATTAACTGTGCAGTAGTCTAAGAGATTGTCTGTACCAATACATCATCTCTGCAGCCCTACTGGGTCTTTAAGATGGTGCAATGGTGTGCATATGGCTGTCCTAATACTGGAATAAAAGTGTTCCTGCTGATGGGGGCTGTTGTCAGGCAGGAGCAGGAGTAACGTACTGCAGTGAGGTATCAGTAAGGAGGGTGGTGACCCAGGCACGCTTTGGGTTGAGCCATGCCCCGGGCTTGTGCTGTATGCTACTGGGCAAGGAAAAGGCGTCTGAGCATAAATACTAAGGCATTTCACTTTCCTCTGTGCCACTGGCCACAGAAACCAGCATGCACAGATCCCATCAGCCGAAGAGGCTGAATCCTTAGCATACACAAGAGTTTCTTTACCTAGGGTGTTTCTCTTGGCATTCCTTGGGCCGCGTGGAAATCTGGGCAGTTAAGGTCCAGTGTCATGAGGAAGCATATCACTGTTGTGCATGCACAGTAAATCAGGAGATTTTGGTGGAATAGGCAACACATACTGAATAGGATTCCCTGAATGTATGGCACCCCAACTGGCAATGTCCAATCAGTTCAAAACTCCCAAGTAACTGTACAAAGGCTTGGGTAGCAATGATGTTCATGTCTGCAGATAGCCCTTGCATGTGGAACAAAGTCATGGTTTTAGTTTTTGTCTTGCTGCCATCTTCCCTAAGCTTTCTCCTAAAGGAGAAGGAAGACCAAAAGTACCATAAGTGCTCTGGGAAATGTCTGTAGGTGCAACTGGATGGATGGATCACTTAAAAGGCTGGCTGGAATTAGAAAAGTAGTTTATGTGTTTAGCTTCCAGGAAAATATATTTCTGAGGGTATTGGGTCCTGACTGCTGCAATTCAGGCTGCAAAATGAAGTATTCTGGTCTTGAGCACCGGCCAGGACTCCTAGAAGACCTGAGCTGAGGTTCTAGCTGCAATCAGCTTTAAGGGAGCTAGAGACCTCATGTGCATATTGACTATTTCTGAAGCTCCTTTTTGAGTTTGAGTGTGTGAAGCTACCCCCAAAAATGTCGTGTATTTACATCTCGAGGGGCTGTGATGCAGCTAGCTTTGAACTGGGTGAAGTCAGGTGGCGGCTGTAGCCGTAAGCTTACCCCCCCCCCCCAGCAGTGGTGCTGGGTGGAGGTGCTGTCACGGCTGAGTTCAGGGCACCCCTCTGGCACCACCCTGCTCTAACTGGGGGCACCAGCATCTGCAGAAAGGGGGAGACTTGGGGTGGTGGTGGGGGGGTGGAGGGAGAAGGCTGCAGTGGTTCCCAGCAGAAGCTCATGTCACGTAAGCCGCTTCCTCTTCAGCCCATCTCAGGACTCTCCTTGTTGACATATGTGTTTCCATTTACACTGCAGTATGTTTGCCAGAGGGCAATTGCTCCTTTAACCCGAACCCTTCTCTTTATGCCTTCTCTGTTTACTCATTTTAACCCTGCTCCCTTTATCACTGCCCATCCCTCCTCTTCTCCCTCCTCCACCTCTGATTCCTATTTCTTAATCTGCCTTGTTTTTCACCTTTTGGTTTTTGTTGCCATCTCCTTTCTCCCTCTGAATTTCTGTTCACCATCGATCCCCTCCGACTTGACTACTTCCTTCCCTCTTGCTCCTTGTCCATTCTCTTGTTCTTTTTACTTCACTCACACCGAGGAGATCCAAGCTAAAGGTCATCCTCATGTGCAAAGAGATGTCTTCTTTGGGGCCACATCTGTCCTTGATTTCACTTGATCATATTTGGGGTCCCAGGAGCCTCAAACCTCCTCCTCCTCTTTTCTCACTGCAGTTGAAGATACTGCAGGAGAGCCCAGAGATGGCAGGTAGCTTCCTTCCAAATTTAAAAAATCAGGTCCCTAGAGATGCAAACTGAAACCAGGAAATTTTCAGGGCTATGTTTGCACCAATGTACACCAGTGGAGCTGTGCCAGCTCACACCAGCTGAGGACCTAGTTCAGGACTGAGTTTCTTCCATTGTGCAAAGAAGCAGTTTGCAACATTTTCCTGGATTGCGTACATGTTTTGAGTTTGCTTCTCAGCATTTCCTATCTTCAGTTACTTCTACAGAGCTTGGAGCCTGTCCCCAGTCTCGTATAATAATGCCTTTTGTATCTCCACTCAGTGCTTCAAGCCAGATCATTGTCAGTGGAGCAGCATTGCAGTGAGGCACGGCTTTTCATAATTTTTTTTTTTAAATATATATATGTTGGCAAATACTGCGTAAATGTTATAGCTTTTCCTGGCAAAACAGCATTTTTGCTGTTACAGTGGATTTCCTTAGGGAAACTGGTATAAATTATCCCAGCGGAAGCATCCTTTTTGCCAGTTGAGGAAGGTAGGCTCGCAAGTGGTGCCAGCAAGCCATTACTAACGCAGCTTTCGCCTTGGAACTGAATCGGCATTGTTCGAACTCTCATGCCGGGGAGGTTAGCATGCTTAAAATTTGAGCTAGAATGTCTGGGTAGCTTTATATGTGTGTTTTTTTTTTTTTTTTCATAATGACAATCTTTTTTTTTTTTTTTTGTATTAGAATATTTTAAGGAAAAAGAAAAACACAACACCTTGAGCAAATCTGTGTTAAAATTAAAGGAGCAAAGAGCTTTGGGTTGGGCTGAAAGGAGCCCCAGGCTCTTTTTCACTCTTCCCTGCTCTGCACTGATGACTGTGGGAATTCAGAGCTCAGTATCACCCCCTCACCCCAAAAGACATTTTGGTATCCGTTGCCTTTGTGCCGCTGGGCTATTGTATTTCAAAGCCTTTGTTACATCCATGGGGACTAGAAAGTCATGTGTTAAAAGAGCTGAAACTGTGCTGTGTTCCTGTGACTCCGGGGCCTGAGGACCAGTGGAGAAGCACCTCGTGCCCCAGGGCTGGTGGCTTTGCTGAGCACAGGAGCCCTGGCAGGGTTAGGATTGCTCCGGTGGGTTATGGCTGTAGAGGTCAAAGTCATCGTCCATTTTGGAAGGCGGGGTTTGAGATCGGGTGTGTCTTGGCTCTGCACTTTGGACCCTGATCTGCTTGTTGTATCAGGGTTATGTAAACCCGAAGTAAAAATAATTTGAGCCGCAGCATATGAGCTTGTTGTGCCTTAATAAGGAGAACAACACCACATTCACTCATCACACTTTGAAATTAAAGTTGTAATGTCATAAAAGGGAATTTTTATTGTTTTCAAAGAACATAAAAGCCCTTGGAGCAAAGTCAGAAGGGTATTTTGATGAATAAGGTCAAAGTCTGGTGTACATAAAGCGAGCATTGTACAGCACTATAGGTTGTACTGAATGTCAGCAAGTTACCGGAAGCCCTGACCCTGTAAACACGCGTGTGTGTGCATGAGTTTACCCTTGTAAATACCCTCATTCAGATACAACTGTAGTAAAGTTCTGCTCTAACTTAAGTGTTGGAAGAATCAACATTTTCTTGATAAAATGGTGAGGAATGAATATTTTGAAAACCTGAGTTGGCCCTAAAGAGCTGAAGGGTGGAATTTCCTATCAGACTAGATTTTCAGAACTATGAAGTATCAGTTGGAAGGTTTTGTTTAGATAATCTGAAGCATTTCACTTTGATGTTTTTTATAACAATATTCTTTTGAAATAACAAATATTGTAACTGTAAAAACAAACAAAAATGTTAGGGTCACAGAATCGTTTAGGTTGGAAAAGATCTCCAAGATCACCTAGTCCAACCTATGACCTAACATTACCAAGTCCTCCACTAGACCATGTCACTAAGCTCTACATCTAAACATCTTCTGAATACCTCCAGGAATGGTGATTCAACCACTTCCCTGGGCAGCCTGTTCCAATGCCTCACCACCCTTTCAGTAAAGAAGTTTTTCCTAATAACCAACCAAAACCTCCCCTGGCTCAACTTCAGCCCATTCCCCCTCGTCCTATCACCGGACATGCGGGAGAAGAGACCAATCCCCACCTCGCTACAGCCTCCTTTAAGGTACCTGTAGAGAGCGATAAGGTCTCCCCTGAGCCTCCTCTTCTCCAGGCTAAACAACCTCAGCTCCCTCAGCTGCTCCTCGTAGGACTTGTTCTCCAGACCCCTCACCAGCTTCATTGCCCTTCTCTGGACACGCTCCAGCACCTCGATGTCCTTCCTGCAGTGAGGGGCCCAAAACTGAACACAGGACTCAAGGTGTGGCCTCACCAGAGCCGAGTACAGGGGGACAGTCACTTCCCTAGTCCCGCTGGCCACACTGTTCCTGATACAAGCCAACGAAGTGTGCGCCAATCCAAGACATGTGCAGCCAGTTTCTTCAGGAGAATGCTGTGGGAAATGGTGTCAATAGGATATTACAGTAAAGTATTTTTTCCTCTAGGTAAAATTTCCATATAAATCATCAAGTTTGTGGAGAAAGCCTTTGATAAAATGCCCTTTATCAATACTTTTATGACCAGCACTAATATTCAGGCTAGCCAGGAATCTATTTTCCAGGAAAAAAAAAATGTTGAGATGCTACAATTCTTTTCAGACACTTTCTGGAGGGGCTGAAATTGTTTTCTTTAAATACTGCTTAAACTACTTTCTGTATTTTACTGGAAGGAAAAAAAAAAAACACAAAGCAAAACAAGAAACCCCTCCACATTCTTTTAAAGACTTGGGTGTTTGGGGTATACAAAATCTTTCTGTAGCAATTTTAGTACGTTTTCCAATTTTTTAAATAAATAAAAAAAAAAAGGTAAAACAGCACTTCTGTGGGAAAGGAGGTAACTCAGTCATAAGAAAATATATTTGAAGAAAGAACAAAAAGTGCATTTAGTTGTGCAAATTTCCTTGAGGACCAATACTCGGATCTTGAAATGTGTCAGCCCCCTCCCTTGGCTTCAGCTGACAGAGGACAAGCTGCATCTCTCTGTACATCCATTGCGCTGCAGGGGCCAGCCCTCCTTGTGCTGGGTGCTGTGCGGCTCCATGCTCACCACGCACCCCAACACCTTGCAGGGGACCAGGAGTGCATACGGGTCATGCGCACACCCCTGCTGCTTGGAGGGACAGTCGGCTTGAATAATGGCTGCGAAGGGTGGGATACAGGATGGCAAGGGAAATTAATTGAACCCAAGAAGGTTTTCCTTCATTGCTTTTATTTTCTCCACATGCAAAAAGGTGGTCCGTGACTTGCAGCAAGTAGTATGACTCACAGAGAGAAAAAAGCCATCCAAGCTGCAGCATGTTTGCTTGTGCAATGGCTGCCTTTCTGCCCTCCTCCATCCCTTCCATATTTTGCTCCAAACCCACGTGGCAGACATTACGCCGATCTATTCTTAAATTCTTCCTGGTTTCTTTTTGGTACCGGCTGCGGGGGCACGGCCGTCACCGGCTCTGTCACCCTGCCCAGCCCGCTCCCCGCGAAGAGAGGGATGCATGATGCGGGAGCAGCCTGGTCCACGAGCTGTGGCGGCTCCTCCCAAAGTGGGTGTCTGCATCCATCCCTGGGCTAGCTGGAGGAGGGGAAAAAAAAAAGAGAAAAGAAAAAGAAAGCATCAAAGTGTTAATTGTAAAACATCTTGCGGTGCCAGGTGGAAATGAAAGCAGGGTGATCAGTGAAATAACCGACGGGGATGGAACCGAAGTGCATTTTCCAGCAGCTCATTAGAATAATGAGGAACCCACAAAGGACACGGGAGACACAAACAAGCTTTGTTGCTCTGTCATTATTTTTAGGAGCAATGTGATACCACTCAGGGCTGGGTTAATAACAGATAATTGCCTGGCTTTGCTCTTGCTTTTTGCTCCCTCTTTTCTTTTTCTTTTTTTCTTTCTTTCTTTCTTTTTTTTTTTTTTCTTCCTTCCCTGAATGGTTTTATGGGATGTGGACTTAGTAATGTTGTGGCAAAGTGTCATTTCCTCTTTTATTGGAATGACTCAAGTCTGCGCGTTGTGGTGGAGGTCAGGAGCACGTTTATGAAGTTTGCATTGTGGTTAATCAGTAGGAGCATAGAAGTTTCCTTCTCTCTTTCTCTCTCCCCCTCTTCACTGCTGTGGGGGGAGGCAACAAACCCTCCATAAATTTGCTTGCATCACGTTGTTCTGACACGAGATTGCTCTCGAAACAGTGTCCGCTGAACCAGACCGCAAATCCTCCCAGCACCCCTGTGCACCACTGTGCTCGAGCTCTGCAGGGGCTGCAAATCTGTCCGCCGGAGGCTTACTGGAGCACTGAGATTTTGCACCATGGAGGGGACTAGGCTCCGGTTGCTTTTCCTTCTTTGCCCATGCTTGTTGGGTGGCATTTGGCAAATGCTTTTCTGGCTGTGGCCAGTTTCCCCTGCTGCTCTGGTTTTGCCTTTGCCAGCCTGTGCTGCCGGCTGTTGGTCCTGTGTCCCCGGACAGCCTTGGAAGTGGGACCCTCCCTCCGTTAGCTGTGTCCTGACTGCTCGGTCCCAGGGCAGAGGCAGCAGCTGGGTGCACATGGACTCAGGACGGGGCAAGTGGAAAGGAGAAGTGTCTTTATGACTGCTGGCAATGCAAGAACAAAGTTGGTCTTTGACTAATTTAGGTCACTGTTTCAATAAAAACTCTGTATTTTTATATTAGTTGATGTATATATATATTCATTTTATTAAGGCCAGCTTTTAACCTTATTTTATGGCCTCGATCTAGCTGTCTGCCTTCCTGGGTCTGCAGAGAGGCTGTCAGCTGTCACTAAGGAGCTCTCGGTTGCTCATGGCTTTGCCCTTGCTGCCCTGGTGTTGGGCTCAGGGAGCAGGATTGCAAGGGACTGCAGACCTGGCCAGGCAGCCAGCGCAGCCCCAGATGCACCATCCCTGCTCTGAACCCCACAGCAGCCACAGAGGGCTCTGTGATAGCAAATCCAGCCCTGCACGGCCCTCGGACAGACCTGCTAACAGGGACCCAGAAAGGGGAGTGTTCAACAGCACACTCGATGGGAGTGTGGAGATGCTGGAAAAGAATTAGAAATACTTAAGTTTTGTGGAAATGATCAGGAGAAATCATCACCAAAATGATCAAGGGGAAACAGGGCTTTCCACAAAATAAAAATAAAATAAATAAATAAAAAAAAAGCCAGACTTCCATTTTGGGTCAGTGATTTTCAAGAGACTTCTGTGCAGGGAAATCAAGGCAGGGAGTTTTATACTCTGTAAATACTCTGAATTGGCCTGGACCTGTATAAATTAAAGCTGAAAATACAAGCTCAGTTTTTTTATAAACTTCAATATCATGTCTCTTTAAGAAAAATTCATGTAAACAAAAAGCCTCTGGAAATACAAATGTTCAAATTGATCTGGGTTATATTGGTAGAAAATTTAGAATACAGTCCTAAAAGGTGTTAATGCCTATAAAAAAGTATTAGCGAAGAGATTTGCTTTAATAAAATGAATCAAGGAGAAAAATTTATAGTGAAGAGGAAGTAAGCATCCAGTTGAACTTCACAGCTATCTATCTAAATGGGTAAAGAATTTATAGCCCTAACACAGGACAGTAAACTGTAACTGAAGGCCAGGGGTTAATCTTTTATTTCAGCCTGCTATGTAGCCTGATGGTGGGGTCGGACAAAATAGATGCTAGATCTCCATGGGGGCTTCGTGCTCAGAGATGGGGACACTGTGTGTTTCAAGTTTTGATGGGATGTCCAGCCCAACATTAGGCTTTCTTGTACTCTTCGGAGCAATGTCACAGATGCTGAAGACATCAGAAGAACTGATGGTAATGCAGGACTGGCGGTAGGCATGACAGGCGGTTAGGGGAAGGTTTCCTCCTGATGCTGAACAAGAAGAGCAATACTGTCTGTATATATTTGTATAGAGAGTGGCGATGTTATTTCCACCTTGCAAGGCTCAGCATTAGCCTGGGTTGTGCTTTTTGTTTTAGCTGTCTCTGCCTGTCCTGGAGGCCCCTGGCAGGGTGGCTGTGGGTTCGGGAAGCAGAGAGGGATCATTTGAAGGGATGCTGAGGAAAAGGCAGGGAGATATTTGCACCAGCAGAAAGTCAACAAAGCTGGCGCTAGCTTGGCTGTGTTCAGACTCCTTTGAGATAAACCATCGGTGGAGCAGAGACAGTGTTTGCCTGCTGCAGCCCTACAGCTTTCCTCATCCTTTTATGCCATATTTGATTTATAGAGGCACTTAGTGGCCAGATGTGAGGGTATAAGCAGCAGTCAGAGGGATGTTAACATAGTCTCTTCTTGATCTGTTTCTAATGAACGCTCAATCATTTAGTCTCACTTTCTTAGCTGTACGTTGTGAATGTGGGTTAAATCAATAACTGGTCAGCAGAGATGTTCAGAAGAAGCCTAAAAAAAAAAACAACAAAAAGCCCGACCCATGTTCAAGTCATGTTAAGAGTGGTATGAAACCATCAAAAGGAAGGAAATTAAAATTGAAAGCAATCTTAACTCATGCAATTAGAGGTGGTGGGGGGTGGGTGGGCTGGAAACACAATATGTCTCAAAATGACCTTAAGGTGATAGCAGCAGATGAGATCCAAGCTCTTAACACAGTGCCAAAGGCAGGGAACAAAACAGCTATTTTAAGACCTCCCATCTAGCTTGGAGTGGCAGCCTTCTGTAGGCATGAGTACACCAAACACTGACTTCTTGGTGTTGTACAAAGGCACCAACAAGTCAGGCTTTAGAGAACAGCAGGTCATGTTTAAAAAGCTAGAAGGACTGAACTGTGGGGAACACTGAGACAGTGCCTGTTAAGAGAGTTAGTGTGATGGGGACAGTCACTGCTATTGAAAAATATTGGATGAGTTATAAACAAGGGAAGAAAAGGAATCATTTAAGATGAATTTGGTGCAGGATTAAGGGTTGAAGCTCATGTATGGATGCAGCTGTGTAAAAGGATAAAGAAAAATCTTTTGGATCCAAAAGAAAAATCTTTTGGATCTGGGAACAGCATAAGCAGAAGATGAATTTGAACTGGGAAACAGTGCCAAAACCGCTGGCATTCTGTGAGACTCAAGCTTACATCAAGGGTCTAATTTGGGCTCCATTCTGGTCATTCTGTACAACGGACCTGAAATGGGATGCCAGACTTTGGGGAAAATCCAGATCATTTCCAGATCTGGGTGTGAGTGTTACAACTCTAGGATCATTCCTGTTTTTGAAAACAAGGAATGTCGGCACAGAGTGACTATGGGGATGCTATGATGGCAGATGGGCACCAGAGTGGGAGTACTGGCATGGGAAGAAAATGCAGGGCATGGATTATGTGCAATATTCTCTGACTGCCAAGCTAAGGGTAGGTGGTCCAGGTTTCTCCTCTCCCCTGGGCATAGCAGAGGCTCCCCCTCTCCCCCGCCTCCAAAAAAAAAAGTTTGTGCCTTTAATAATGGAGCCACCCTTGGTGGTACATGAAGGAGAGCATGCATTTTAAATTATAGGAAAAAAAGTCGTTTGCAATCTTATCCCAGTTTGCAAACCCACCAAAGAGTCTGAGGGCCTTGAAAAGCCTACAGCACCACGAGGTTTGCCTGTCCCAACTTTGTCTCATTATTTTCCTTTCCCTGCACCTCTGTGCGTCTGGAGCCCAGCTGAGAATGGAATGAGCAGTGTTGAAGGACTGTGAGAAAGACTGTTTGTGTGGTAAACCCAGCACAGCCAGAAGCAGGAAGTACCAGATTTATCATGGGAAATCCTCTTGTTGTTAGATGTTTCCAGCCTACTTCTTCAGGCTTAAGCTATCTCAATGCTCTGTGTAGGCCCTGATTCAACAGGGATGCTCAGCATTTGCCTAACTTCAACTGCATGAAGTTAATTAGCACCCTGTTAAATCAGGGCTCTGTCACTGTGTCAGACAATCCCTGTTTACTCAAAGCTGCTTGCAAATTTCCTGCGTCTCCTGAGACAGAGTAATAAGGCTGGAGAGAGAGAGAGAGAGTTTAAGCCACTCATGGTGATGTTGGATTCCCCACGCTCTCCTTCGGAAGTGTCTGCCCGAGTCCTGCTCTGGTCCTGCATCATACGTGTGGCTTTGGGGCTGAAGGCTACTTCCTGGGGAGCGGGTCCTCTGCCTCCCATCACTGTGGCAGCCATGCAGTCAGCCGCATCCTCCCTGAGGCCGGTCCTCACTTCTTCCATCACATCCAGACCTGGGAGCTGATTTGCTTTCTGCTCTCATGGACATGAGTGGTGCTGTCAATGCTGCATCAGTGGTGCCTTCAGCCATGGAGCCAGGCTGTGGATGATGCCTGTCTGTATCCATTTCCTCTTCTGTTGTGGAGAAAGAGAAGTCGAGCCCTCCATCTCCATCTTTTACTCTGGTGCTCTTGGCCCTGGAGATGAAGTTGAAGCCCACAGAAAGCTTTTGTTTGTGCAGCCTCTGGCAGCGGGAAGTTTCACAGCTTCGCTACACGCCATGTGAAGAACATTCTTCTGTTTTCTCTTTATTCTGCACTTCCTCTATGCTAGTCAGGATTTTATGCACCTCTCTTACACCTTGGTAGCATTTCTCCCACCATAGTCAAACACACTGCCTTTGTGCTTCAGGGTATCTTCCTTTCCCTGGAGGGGCCTCCATCGCTGATGCACTGGTCTGAGCTGTATGCAAATTACCACTAATCAGGAGGAATAAGCCAACCAACAGCTAGGACATAGCAGGGTGTCATGAATGATTTATAATTACTTCCTCCTGAAACCACTTGACATTTGTCATTACTTGAAGTCTGTTTGCTGTGCTTGAATCAGGCAGAAACATATCTCCTGTTGAACATAATGGGGGTCATTCCAGTAAGCAAAACTGTATGTGCTGTCGATGGCTACAGTATAATTTTATTGATTTAAAGTGTTTTAAGTAAAGGCATGATTTCGAGCCTGGAGATAAAGGTGCCTTGTTGGTGTAATTGCGCAGTAATCTTGTTCAGTGCCCCAAATAACAATGTGATGTCTCCTAATTTATGGACAGCGTGTTCATCAAGTGATTAGGGGTCTGGGATGATGAGGCTGCAGTATGGAGGGCATGAATGAGTGGGAGGAGATGATAGAGTCCTAGGCAGAGACACTTCACAAGGGCAGCCAGCTCTGCTTTGCACTTAGCTGATGTTGTGCTCGTGTCCCCCACTCGTCACAGGAGAGCAGAGGTCAAAAGCATAACCGTGAGTTATGCAGTTTGGATGTTGGTCTTTGGGGAGATTTCACCAAAATTTTGGGGTCATCTAGAATGGGAGCTCTTGAGTCAGGCTTATCTCCCGGTCCTTCTGTTTATAATATAGCAGCCTGTTTTCAGTGCAGACGGTGCAAGATTAGGCCAAGAAATTTCCAACCATGTCAGCTGAGCATACGGGGACCCAGCACAGCAGGTTGAGGATGCTGAGCAGGAGCAAGCTGGCCTGTGACCCTGCATTTCCAGACTGTCATGTTTTGCTTTGATACTGTAGTGACTATTAAAAAAAAAAAAAAAAGTGAGAAGTGATAGATTACAGCAGAATGCATGCAAATCTTCTGTGTTATTTTAGCAACTTAGTATGGGCCTAGCACATCCCAGTGGGATGCCAGTGGCTTTCATGGAATTTTACTGGAAATGAACTGGGTACATCTGGTCATAAGGAAGCCTCAGGCTGCCAGCAAACTTTCACTCACTCTCTGATTATTTTATTTAGATACATATATGTATGTATGTATACATAGTAATTTAAGGCTAAGACTGTTGTATTGACTATCATTTTCAAAAGGCTTTGAAAGAAAACAGGAGCTTTGTTGCCTCACATTGAGCTAGGAAAGCCTCGCTGAGACAAATCTTCTCTAACAAGGCTGTAAGGCTGGCTTGAGATAATACTCAGGGAGTAATTATCCTCATTTCATTCTCAAACTTTCATGCTACAGCTTGGGAGATCTTGAGGACTCTATCCTGGGCTTATTGCTCTACAATTGCTTTCTTACCACCTGGGATGATGGAAGGAGAGCTTGTCTATTAATTTTGAAGGTGTCCCTAAAGAGTTGCTGGGAGCAGGTTTAGGACATAAATAAGCTTGGCAAAACATGATTTGAGAGGAGGAATTTTGGTAAAGGGCAAAGTTTGGTAGGAGAAATCAGCTGCATAAATATGAAAGGTGCCCTAGACAGCTCTGCAGAAAAAAATCAGGGACTGAGAGTCCAGCACAAACAAAATATGAGTCAGCCAAGATGTGCTCATGCAAAAGAAAAAGTGAACAGCCTGAGGGGACATGCAAGTGTCCCATAAGGCACATGAAGGTCGTCTTCAGTTGGCCTGCATGCAGTGAAGGCCTTACAGGAGAGTCCAGAGTAATACAGCTGGTTGGAGGCAAAAACCACTGGGCTTGTGTGGAAGGGTTGAAAGAAGTGGGTTGTTCAGTTTAGAAAAGGAAAAAATAGATGAGATAAGATGCAAGCCTACCAATATGTTAAGGCTGCTGCAGTGGCAAGAAAAAATCTGTCGTCCACATCCATTAGGGTTCAGACAGAGGATCATGGATTTAAATATGACCAGGGAAAGCTAGTGGAGAACAGGCAGTGATTGCTTGGTGAGGAAGGTGACATACTGTGACCCATTAAATTGAGTCTCGTAGGTGGTATCTCATGGGTTTGCAAAATGGAGGAAGACAACAAGGAAACCTGGAAGAGATATCCTTTTATTTCTTACAAAGGAATACAAATACGACTTGCACTCCTGGTGCCAATCTTATAACTTTGCAGCTGAATTCAGCAGTTTAGGTTTGTCATGTTACCTGTTCAGTAAGAAGCTTCTTGGCTTCCGGGGTAGAATGTTTCAAGGTATCTGTTTGTAAAGGTCTGCTTGCTACCTGCCATGTCATGGGTGGGAAAGCGGTGATCCTCTCTCCACCAAGAGACTGGGATGTACATGGTGGGATGTTTTTTGTCAGATTTCTAATGCTCAGTTTTTAGGGCTGAAGAGTGAGTGTAGCAGAACTGAACTGGCACTGAGGTCTCATTTACCTAGTCCTTTATAGACAGATGTCAGAGAGGTGGTCAGGTCTGAACGGGAGGTATTGTGCACTATCACTGACTCAGCACTGTGTCGCAGAGCATCTGCTCAGCACCAAGCATGAAAAGAACATGCTTTCTTTTGCCTGGAAATGGCTGTTAAGAGACCATCTGAGATGGCAGTCCCTTGCATGCACCACCCATGTGAAAGAAGGATGATAAACCTTGATAGGATTTGCCCTGATGTGGGATCAGAGCCCAGCTTTACTGGTTGGTCCAGGCCACAGGGCCATAATCCTTCCCCGATGATCTAGTCATCCTTGCTATGAATGACTAGAACCATTGTGGTCTTCTCCCTCTCATTTTCTGTGACAGTGATGAGGCAGTAAAAGCAGCACCCTCTTAGGGATTTGCTTTTATAACATTTTGGTTTTGGAAGTCTTCTGGGATCTGACTAACCAGAAATAGAAAGAGAAGCCTTTAGAGTGGCATGCAGGGCATGTGAAATGTCCGTCAGTTCCTCTCTACTCGGGTGTGTGCTTCAAGGACAAGGATGGCTGTGGTAAAAGCACAATCGATTATGAGGGCTTAATTGCTTTTGAAATGACCATGATCTTTTTATTACCATAGCAGAACGTGCTTTGGACTCTACTGCGGCCAGTGTTTAGATTGAGGCAGACCACAGGAGGAAGAGAGCATGACCCTGCTACTCAGTTCCCCACGTTCCTGTCTAAAAACAGACAAAAAACAACAACAACAACAAAGTAGGAAAAAAAAAAAGAAAATTTCCACATATTTCTGTCCTTAGAGCTATGCATGCTGCATCTGGCTGGAGGCTGTGGTGTTTGGGGTCCGATGTTACTAACTTTGTAGAGCTGGGGATTTGCATGTCCCTGCTCATCCATGCAGTCTGAAGGCTGCTGGCTGGCCAGTCTCTGCCCTCAGAATTTTCTTGGCCATGTCCCAAAGCCTATTTCAGGCTGGGGCAGGACCAAGGCAAAGTTTTCACACACAGTGGTTGAGGTTGGAGGGCACCCCGGAGATCATCTACTCCAACCACTGTCCTCAAAGCAGGGTAAACTAGCACAGGTTGCTTAGGACATTGTCCAGCTGAGTTTTTAGTATCTCCAGGGATGGAGACTCTTCAGTCTTTCTGGCCAACCTGTTCCAGTGTTTGACAATCCTTAATGTAAAAAAACTTTTGGTTTCCAAGCTGTTCGGATTTAATTGAAGAGGGTGAAAGGAGGTCTCTGTTTTTGGCTTGTCTAGCTCCAAACGCTCTCCAGATTACACACCTTGGCCTCTTTTGGTGGAGGCCAGATTGAAGGTGACAGCTTTAGCTTCCCTAGCTGATGTCAAGCTGAAGCTGTCCCTGGCTGAAGCCTGAAATGTGGCTTCCTAGGATTTGAATTTTGACTTACTCTTTGCATTTCAGACATCTCACATTCCTTATTCTCCAAGTGCTTCTGGCCTCAGCTGTGCCAGATCTGCATCTGCCTCCACTACAGCAGAGTGGGATTGTTTCACCTCACCTGAAGGATGGGCCAGTTGTTTTATGAGATTGCAGTGAACCTATAAAGGGTAGAGAGTGTTTTCAGGCCCTATCCAAGCCTTTTGCATAGCCTGGAAGGAGTTTTCTCCTTCATTCGTTCCCTTTTTCTCTGTCACACTATGGCTGTAGTGAATTCAGTGTGACTGGTGAGTGGCGCTTGGGTACAGAAGTTGCACTTTGAAATATCTCCATTTTAATCCATGTTTGTTCCATCTAGACTATTTTCACAGCTGCTTAAGGGGGGGGTGGTGAGGGGAAAGGGACACTAACAAATCTTGAGACCTCTCTAGTGCTTCAGTTTCTCATTTCCAAACATCCTTGAAGAAGAAATCACATCCACTTACTTACACAAATGCCCCAAATAGATTTTTCTATAAACTGAGGGAGAAAAAAATTCAGTCTCTAGCTGGAACTTAATTCAACAAAGGGCTGAGTCCTCCCAGTGCTGGAGCTGTTCCACATTTGCATCCGTTGAGGATGTGACCCCCAGCCCTCAGCCCTAACTGAACTTTTGCAGTAGTTTTATACAGCAATAGGACACACACTAAAATATAAATGTAGATTTCAATGGGAAGCATTTACAACCCTGTATTGTTTCCATAGTTTCACTGCAACTATAATTCTAACCCTAATGATAAAAGCTATAGTATTACTAGGATATAGG
>VXAA01006109.1:0-12714 GCA_013399115.1 Anseranas semipalmata
TAGACAGAGAGCAGGTGTTAAATGCAATATTGTCTGACCCTATTCAAAGCAGGGTCAGACCATATTGTAGTAAAAATACCTGTATGCCATCAGTGCTCCAGCTTGCATTAGCAGATGATTCTGGGGTTTAAGTTTTGCTATTTTGCTAATGCAGTTAGCCAGTAAATAAAAAGTCCACCATATATATATATATAGCGGCTATATATCCACACAAGCTCTGTGTTACCATGCCAAAACAGAGGAGATAATCCACAACTGAACATAACAAAAAAATTAGCAACAAAGATGGAAAAAGAGGAAAGGGAGAGGAAGCAGGGAAGTATTTTCAGATTAAGTGGTCTGCAACATTATCTGTTGTGTGCACAATATCATCTACTCCATGCAAAGACGACTATAAAATACAGATGAAATAGAAGAGTGGAAGATGCTGCTGCGTACTAGCAGTTCGGTCTGGTCTTTCATAAAACAATGCATTTATTTAGATAGCTGTACATTCCCCTATAGCTCCAACTTAACATGTATTCCCCAGTTTCCTCCAGACAGTTTTTACTGGAAGCACTTACACTAGCCTTAATCACCTTAAAAGACTTGGGTTTTTAACAGCAGAATTTTGACCTGGAGCCTGACCAAATACTCTTGTTTTCCTGATGTCAGGTTCAGGTTTTGGAGCTGCCATCCAAGACATCAGTCTGTACCTTGAAGCCAGAGGTGGGTGCCAAGCTGGGCATGCCCATGTGTCTGAAGTTATGGCAGGTAAGGCAAGAGTGCCTGCTAATTGTGAAATGTTTTCCCTGTGATTCATTTTATATGAAGCACATGAATCTTTCTTCACTTGGATTTTGATTTATTATCAAACCAATCAAGTAATTATACTATTAAAGGAGGGAAAGATTTGTGAACATCCTTAATGTAACTTTCAGAGCTTTCCAAGCCTTAATGGAAGATTTGCAAATACTCAGGGAAAGCTTTATATCCTTAGGACAGATACAGTATTTGCATCAATCAAGAGGAAAATGAGTGACTTACTAAAGCCAGTTGTTTGATATGGTTTCTCGCTGTATTAAGAATGATGAGAAATGATTGGGTTACTTAAAAACAGTGATTTTAATGGTAGGTTACATTCACTCCAGTGCCCTCAGGATAAGGAAGCACTCTATGAACATTTCTATTACAGGCACACAGTAAGAACAAATATTAATGGTTGTATTGGCTTTGGACAAAAAGGTAAATGAAAACAGTTAATGAAAAAAACAAAAAACAATTGCAGAGCATTTAGCAAATAATGTTTATGGGGTGCCAATAGTGAAAGGCAAGTAATACAAGAAGGTGGCAGTAGAGCGAGGACGGAGTTTAAGTGATTGGCTTTAAATCTTGAAAGAATTGGTTGTAAAGCTGATTCCCTAGTTTAACCCCCTGACCACATACCGTTACAGGTCTGCAGTACCATCTGAGATGATTTCAAGTACGTTATTCCTGCAGGTTCATCTGAAGATTTCTATTGGTTTCAGCTTAAGAAAGTACAAATCAGTTGTGAATTTGAGGCATTAGTGTCTTCCCTCAAGGTCCTGGAACTGAGTGAAGTCCAGAGGAATTCAGTTGCTGACTTCAGGCAAAAGTAGGAGAGGCCACAGTTCAAGTCCCATGGTGTAATTAGCTAGGAGGAAAAAAAAAAAAAAAAAAAGGCAAATTAAATACACTGATTAGGCTTTTATTAAACAGAAAGTTGTTTATTCTAAAAAGGCAATCAGTGTTCAGTACTTACTGAAATGAATGTGGCTTTCTGTTTCCTGGACGTATTTTGATAAGATTAAGATAACTGAAGAAATGTTCAATGCTGAAGATTTCATTGCCTGTATAAAAAGTCCTCTGTCTTCCATATTTTCTGTATGCACTAATATTGCTATTCCTGTAGGAAGCAGAGCAGGTGGAGAGTCTTATTTAGTTAGTTTTTAATTTTGTTGCCAGTGGGGATAAAGCAGAGAACTGGGAATTATAAGAGGTAAATTACTCCATGCAAATTCTGGCTTTGGGAAGTCACCACAACTTCCTAGACTGCAACAGGCAAGGACAGGTAATCCCTTACAGTCTCACAGCTGTATTTGTTCTCCTACAAATGTGTGCAACTCAGTTTAAAAGCATGGGGGAGGAGGATACTCTTAAGGGCAAATAATTACATGTGGTATACCAAAGTGATGCTCTGTGTTCTGTTTTGTGGTTTCACTGAAGTGGGTCGCTGCGTAACCCTGTAACCATATAAGCAGAACACCAGCTAACCCAGCTGCACGCCTTCCTGAATAGAGGCAGTTCAGGATTTCTTTATACATTACTGCGTTGGGCAATATAGACATACCCAGGAGATGAGCACTCCCCAACCCATCGCTTATGGGCAATATGTTGCCTAAGAGACTATTTGATGTTGCTTATGGCACAGTAAATTAACAAGTTGAAACAGAGGCTGACATGGAGAAAGCCACATAATGGTCTGAAGTAAGTATACTCAGGGTTGTTGTCCAACAAGAATTTGGGGACTACAGTCATGTATCATCATATTTTTCTGCATGCCAATAAAAAAGGATCCATGTATCAGGGAAACAATACGCCTTACTAGCAGCAGCTTGAATTAGAAACTTTACTATAGAGTGGGATGAAGCTGCAGCTTATGTTAGACTTGTGGATTAAGCCACACTGGCTTCTCCTAAGCAGTTAAAAAGCTGGCAGCAGTTTATTTTGTTGTTTTGAAACTTTTTTTTCCCTCTCATTTTACTAGGTCTGTCCTTAAGTGTATTAGTTCATTCAATTTTTTTCCCTTTAAAGATTCCTATTCTTAAATACATCATCCCTTCAGCTTTACACCTTCCTGCTATTACTAATTGGGTGGGGTAGGATTTACAGGAGGTAAGGATAGTCTTCCCTTAAGTTTTTTGCACTCCTTGGGGAAGGCATCATGTTGTGTAATGGTGCAAACAAAATAATTCTACAGGAACAATACATGTAGGAACTGGAAATGCAGAGTTATTACTTTATATAAACTATAGCAATTATTCCTGTTGAGTTGACAGCAGATCACCTTTTCTTCCTTTCTTGACAGTTATCCAAATGCAACAACAAAATGTTCTGCTTAGGAAGAACAATGATTTATAATTTAAATTTTCCACTGCAACCGAAACATGGCTGGTAAAGACTTTTCTCCAGAAGTGTCCATTATTAGCAACTGAAGTAAATAGGCAGTTGTGAACCACTGCTCTGTAAGTCCAGGCATCAGTCTGAGAGCTTTCCTGATCTTTCAGTAGCTGTTATTGTTTAAGTTCAAGTATATGTATTCATTAGAAGATTATACACTTCATACAGTTTGAACAAGTCAGGAAGTAGAAGTGTGGGAGACCTTGATTTTACAAAAAGCAATGCTTTGTTTTTAAAATATACCAATTTTAGATCTCACCTGCAAATTACTGTTTTTCAAATCTAAGCTAAGATACCCACAGCAGGAAAAAAAGAGAATGGTTTTGCTTGGCATTTGCCATGACGCTTGAGCACCCACCTGTCATTCTTATCCTAATGAGAGCTGTTGGGTTATGAGCACCTACAAAAATGTGGCCATCCCATTTTGAGTGAGGCAGAGGACCCAACCCTGCCCAGCCATATCTTGCTTCAGTGGATAACGAAAGCTCTACCTTCTATAGAGCCCCGGGGTTCTGGAGGAGTAATGTGCTCACAGAAAAGCAGTACAAATAATTGTTTTTTTGGTTTTCTGCCCGAACTGGGGGCTTTTTTAAACTTAATTGAAGTACCTATGAAATACTTTGCTTTGTTTTGAAGGTTTTAACCTTTTGTAAGTATAAATAAATTTTGAAATGTTTGTTTAATTCAGATTTTTAAAATTTTTTCCCCAATATTAAAAAAACAGTCTCCATCTGAAGGTACTCTCCATCCAAAGTACCCGATGATTTAACTTTTTAAGTCACATATATTTGACAAATATTCATTGCTTTGATATTAAATTATCTTGACAAATCAAAAATTTGACAGAAAGATTGTGCCCACTTCGGGCATTCTGAAAGACCTGCTTTGTGGGCCTTCCTACACAAAGCTAGGTCCCTGCCATTTCAAAAGAAAAGGGACCTTAAAGTAAGGAATGAGGCTTATGCAAGATTCAAGGTGTACGCAGACGTGCTTAGAAAGATGTAGGACATTTCCCTTTGGTTTCCTCGTTTTAAGCGGCATTTTCTTTTTTCCCTGCACAGTGAGATGTGTTCCTCATTTAAACACTTCTTTGGGCTGAAAACATCTGAGAAAGAACATGAGCCTTTTACTCAGCAGTCTTATTACCTAGACCACCCATCTCTTGTTAGTTTAACTCTCCCTAGAACAAATAATAACCAATGAGAGAATGGTCTGGACCATAAATAGAGACGGTGAGCCTTTGGCCAGTCCAGGTTTGTATCATGCCATTGACAGCCAGTCAGTTTGAAGAACCTCATTCAACAATGTGATGCCAATAAGAAATAATTCTTTATAAACATCCTTTAACTTTATTTTGAATTGAATACCAAACAATGGAACCCTCTAGGACCAGACAGGGTTTGGAAATAACTTAATAAGCTATTGGATGCATTTCTTAGGTTAAGATGCCCCTGCAAGAGGTGGTTATAATCCCAATGCCTACTTTGGTGGGTTTTCTCCGATTAAAGAAATAACTGGTATTAACAGATGCCTGGGTTTTAGTTGCTTTTCATTAGGGATTTGCATCTTCACTCACATAACCAGTTACTGCTTACAGGGTCATTAGTCTTTTGGCTGGAGCAATGATGAATATTTTCCTTAAGTGTGACATGTAATCCAGTAATGTTCCCTTCTTTGAGTTATTTCAGAGGCTTAAATAAATTAGGTGTCTGCCCAGGGTGCCATGCCCTTTGGCCTGTGACATCATTAATCAAAATAGCTTTCAATTGGTTACAGTGGGACTCAGGCGCCTGTTAACCCCTTGGTGACTCACCCAGAGATTCCTGAAGAAAGGTTCAGTGTTTACCTTTAAGCACTGCAGTGCACTTGGGTAAATGATCCATATGCATCACCCTACCCTTGGCGATGTGAAACTGGACTCTAAGCATGGCACTTCTTTCAGTGTCCCTACAGTTTTGTATAGCTTGATGGTAAGTCAGTTGCTCTAAGTATTTTTTTTTTTAAGGAGCGCAAGTGAAGTTTAGGCCATGAAGTAAAGCTTCTGAAGACTAAAGCAGTCTTTTTTCAGGTGATGCAGAGAGTGGTAGTTTGGGATTTTCAGTAATTTTCTATATGTGTGTATATATATGTTTATGTTAGATATGTAATATGTATATCAAATATATAATTGTATATGTAGATATAGAAGCCACGAGTGCATGTTAGCAGTTACTTAGTAACACTTTTTGTAAAAATAGACAGACTACCAAGATTTGTCATTAATGGTAGCATTGACATTCAGACTTCTAATTTTTTCATTGCTACACCAATCAGCATTTTCATTTATTTTCTTGGTGCTTGAACTAAAACCTAGTTGGGGGTGATAATTTTCCTAATAGACTATTCACTTTTCAAACTATTTTACTTTTCTCTTGATCAGTTCAACTGTGGTTCACAACCGTTGCTTCTGGCTGGCTATGAAGATGGATCAGTGGTCCTTTGGAATTTGTCAATGGGAAAAGTGTTGAGCCAACTTTTTTGCCACCAGGAACCAGTGATGAGCCTTGACTTTGACTCAGAGAAGGCCAAGGGGATCTCGGGCTCATCTGAAAAGGTGCTTAGCATCTGGAGCCTCGATGAGCAACAGAACCTCCAGGTCAGCATCACTGGCCCTCTAGTGTCATTTATCCCACTTTGCACTAACAGTTTGATAGACTAAAAAAATATTTAGTCATGAAGAAGAGTTGTTGCAGATCTCTAGCTAATTAATCACAGACTGGTTAGAATGCTTGTGCTATGTGACTAGACTTAGCAAAAGATGGTGAGGATTTAAAAAAAAAAAAAAAACACTCTCTCACATGTTTCTGGTTTTAACAAAGTTGCAACAGGCACACAGGCCTAGCATTACTCAAGCCATTGCCTCTGTATCTTCATTTATCAAGTTAGTACTATCCAGCTCTCAGAATGCCCTGAATATTATAAATGACTTATAAAAATGAGAAACAAAGGATTGCTTTTCTGAAGGTTCTGCTTGAATGGATAGAGCTTTCCTTCCACTGTGGGAAAGACAGAAATATTCCATTAAATACTTCACAAACAAAAAGAATAAGCATAGCCTGTCTAGCACCAAGAGGGCACAAGGTTTAGGCAACTTTTGCAGTTGTAGAGCCCTAGCCAGGGACAGGGAAAATGAGTTAATTGGATATATCAGTTTATGTCTGAGCTACACATACCTGGAGTGGCTGGTTTAGAAGTAGATCTCATAATCACCAGTCTGTGGTAGTGAACAGCAATAAATATTAATCTAGACAACTTTAGCAAGTGTTCCAACAGTGCCAAGGGGTTAAGTAGGTTTTAACTAGGTGTGGAAATGAATTGTGTAAATAAAGGCTCATGAAAGTGAAAATGGCCCATCCACAGCCCCTCTACTGCTGAGTGCTTTCATTTTTTTAAGTGGCAGTTGTCCCCTGAACACACAATGAAGAGGACATGAACCAGGCCCTGTGTGCCCCTGTATCATTCTCAAGAAGAGAGCTACTGGATGTACCAATTCATGGAAGAAAATAATTGTTCTTAAAGTTTGCAGCTTTTGTGGAGATTTTTTAAGGTAGTGTGGTGAGTTAATGCCATTTTCTGAACAGAGTTGCAAGAAGAAAAGCAAATCCTTGGGCATCTGACAGTGACTCATCACCTGTGGAACACTGTGAAGCCGTACGATCTGTTAGGTGTCACCACAGAACTAGCACCTATGGATCAGTATGGCAGTAGGACCCCAGTTCATGCTGTATAAATGCATCCAACTGAGATGAAGTTTGGAGGACACAGTGCTCACCAGGTCGTGAGGAGAAAGTCTGAACTTTAATAGGCAATAAGGTGTGAAGTAAAAGAGGGATTCTAGACTCTGAATAAATAGCAGAGAAGTTCTAAGTGAATGTGATAAAGAAGAATTTTAACAAGTCTGGTACACAGTTGTCACGGTTTGGTTTTGTCACGTTTGCCCCAGCAGCCCCTTGGCCTTTCTAGCACTATTGGCACACACCTGCACCTGGAGTCCATAGCTCAAGGAAGCAGGAGGAAGGTGAGCAGATAAGTCTCAGTAAGAAACTCGGTACTGAGCCTAGTTTCCTAAGGCCATGGTGTCAGAAATCTGACACCATGATAGGCTTCTTAAGGCTTCAAATACTCTGTGTTGGAAAGGAAGCTGTTCCTTCGTATTAATTATAGCATGGCATTTTCCTAAATATAAAGAAAATATTGTTCTCCACAGCACATTAAAGTTATGAGTTAATTGCAATGCAGGGGTTACAGGTATGACTCCTGGGAAAAATAAAAAGTTGTTCACCTGAAATATTCCAGTTATTGTTTTCCACAGGGTGTTCACATTCCCAGGAGATGCAGGGTCAGTTACATCGTCAGCACATCACACTAAGAGACAGTCGCATTTCTCAGAAGAAATTTAAACGCCAAGTATTATAAACCATAAGTAATGTTTCTGCGCTTTATGCATAGTGTGACTTCCCTAATAAAATGCATCTTTCATATGAGCACTAGAGATTGTCAAGGACATAGATTAATTTTTTTTTTTTTCCCACTATTGCATTAATAATATAAACCAGATGGGGATTTTTTTTTCTGGCATTCCAGTTACCTTAGGTAATGGTAGATGTTGGAAAGCCACTCAGTGGCACATTATTTTTATTCTAAAAGGTTTTAATAAGTAAACGTGGTGCATAGCTATCTGCCGTTGGAGAAATAATGACGCAATGATGGCACTTCAACTCTGTTTTAAGTGGCAATGTTCCAGTGTGTCAATGAATAGATGATGAAGGTAACTTCATAGTTTATCGCTATGGGGAAAGGCTGGTGTATTGTCTTCTACAAGAAAATTGCTGAAATCATCACTGTCAGCAAATGACTGGATTGGTTATGAGCCTTCTGATTTGGCTGAGATAGTATAATTAAGTGATGATGTTTGTGGTAGAAGAACACAGGAGGTAAACAGCTTCTGCAGGTGAATAAACAAAGGAGAACTAAGAAATCTGATAATCACAGAAGCACCTTAATTTTATATATGTATAAGAAAGAAAATTCTGCAAGCTGTAATGTAAGCAAGCACACAAGTTCTGTTGGTTGGGTTGCTGAGGTTTCTCCCTCAAATGCTAAAGCTAAAGTTGCTGCTCTATCAGTAATTCTTCTAAAAAGAATAGGGCTTAAAGACATGATTTGGGTATAGGAGAAAGAGATTTTAATAAGAAAAATCAGAGGTGGCATGTGTTAAGGCAGGAGGGCAAGGTGGATAGCTGTTGGCCTCAGCATGTCAAAATTTCTTAATACATCTGCTAGTAGATACAAGTGTCCTTGGTCATGACTGGCTGCAAGCAGCTCACCCATTTTTCCCTTTGTTTGCTTAGTTTTAACTTTGTTTTCTGGTTAGAAAACAATGTTGGTATGCATTTGACTACTGTATTTGCCTGTTACTGACTGGATGGCCAAATCCTGGCAATAGGATTTCACCTGGCTGCAAATATCTTGAACAAGTTGTTCTACTTTGTTTTTGTCTCTCACCTCCTGTATTTGCAAATCATGCACAAATGCCCACTGTTCCCTCATGTTCCGTAGCCAAAAGGCATCACCATTATAGGCTTCATTTTCAAGTTGTAGCTTGCTGATGACATGCAATTTCTCCCAGTCGTCCTGATTTTGCTGTATGGATCTTGCCCACATAATTGACAGTAATGATGGGAAGCACCACACCCAGGATTGGCTATAGCCATTAGCTAATAATCTCAGTTACAAAGTAAGGCCCATCTTACTTCCATCTGACAGGCTGGTGATGTAACAAATCCTCCCCTTGCCAGCACACATATGCCAACAAAAATCCCACTGAAGCCAGGCTACATTACCATAAATGGGGAGTTTGGAAAAAATACATACCAGCAAAAAACACAAGTTTTACAGTAGCAGCCCCATAAAAAGGCCCTCATACAGCCTCCTACTGCTCATCACACTTTAGCAAAACTTGCTGTCCCCTGGTCTGAATTGGTTGAAGACACATTGGTCAGGTTGTGTTTAAAAGAGGATTGTACGGAGCAGGCAAAAGCATGGCACGTTTCATTTAGCCTTTTTTTTCTCACCGAATTTGCACATCTCTTGCTGCTTGAGCTAGGCGATTGTTATGTAGTTGAAAAATAACTGCTTATAGCTTTGTTCCTGAAAGATTCCAAGATATGTTCAGCTGCATCTGAAACCAGCTTTGACCTGTGTTTCTGGACCCTCAATTTTCTAGATTCAATATTATAGTTAACACAATCTGCAGTTAATATATTCTGTATAATCCTGTACTAACTATGCGTCATGGAATGTCCATCATGGAGGAAGGTTACTCAGACATAAATGTGCTCTCCAATCCCTTCTCTCCTCAGGAAAACAGCAGACAACATGTAATGTATTAAAACATGCACTGAATTATATTAAGCTTATATATATTATATATATTAATATATATTATATTATAATAATATAATATATAGATAGATACACATACACTCAAAGGTGTCTTCCACATTGTGACAAAGCTAGGCTATTTCAACTCACGCACAGTGCGATGCATATACTGCATGTGTTTCAGAGAGAGACTGCTGACTAATGGAAGTTATCCGAGGTGAGAACAGCAAAATTGTATCATACGGAGTTTTTCTTCTGCTTCAGGGGAAGTTCATGACAGCCAAGTGAAACTTTTCAAGGGCTAAGTCCTGTGCCCAGTGCCTCAAGAAGGAAGCTAAATGCCTTCCAATTTAATTGTGCCCCAGTAGTCTCCAAACAGTAACAAAAGGCTTCCAAGATTGAAATCAATAACTTGTTCGTAATCCCTTTTTTGGAATTTGGTGTAAATAAAAGTCTCTTGGGAAGGAGTACTAGAACTACAGATTTCCTGACACTGTAACATAATTCCTGGAAGCATTCCTTTCTCAAGACTGTGGTAAATGCTACCACAGCTTATTGAGGCTTTTGTGAGGGGCCACAGTAGTAGAAATAAGTAACAGGTAGTTTAAACATCAGCTCAGAATCTCAGCATGGGAATATTGCAAAAGTGGGGAAAATACATGGACATAGCTCTGAACATCGCAGCTCATGCAAGAATAGCTGGAAAGGCAAAGCTGCGTAGTCCAATTCTTAAACTCAAACCCTTGATTCAAAGCTTCACTTGTGACAGAACAGAAATAGCTTTAACTGCAATATGAATTCAAAACATACAAGGGATTTTTCTATTTTTAGGGAATGATGCTGGAGATAGATAGGCTCAAGTTAAGTTAATTGTTTTCACTAACACATCATCCACCACGTGGTGAAAAGCTCCATACTATCTGCATGATACGAGTGCATGCAGGGGTGGGTACTCTACCTTCTAAAAATCCCAGAAGGTTCTGTTTTCTTCTGTTTGGTTTAAACAATTAGAGCTCATCTATAACTTTCTCACACAGGTTCACAAAACACACAGACTTGTCAACGCTGGCATATCTGATATCACCATCCGTCCAGACAAGAAGATTTTAGCAACAGCAGGGTGGGATCATCGCATCAGGATCTTCGGCTGGAAAAAACTGAAGCCCTTAGCAGTGCTTGACTACCACACAGCAACTGTCCATTGTGTGTCCTTCTCAGATCACAAAAACCCCAGTGAGAGACTGCTGGCAGCTGGCTCAAAAGATCACCGCATCAGTGTCTGGTCAATATATACGCAGACGTGACATGTTCTGCACTATCATGGACTAGGAAAGTAGGATTGGTGAAGCAATTCTTTACACTGTAATTCAAACCTGGATGTGGGGAAGTGGTAGAATATATTACCAGGCTGAAGTGAGAGTCCCTGGAAATTGCTAGATTAATTTTTTATGCTGCTTGTTCATCTGGTGAATTTTGTTTCCCAGAGAGGGGAGTTGATTTTTTAAAATTTATAACAAGTGGAGCAAGGCCAGTCATGAACAAAGACACAGGACAAGTCACCTTAAGTTCTGCTACAGGTTTTGCAACAACTTTTCTTTAGCAGGTTGCTTAGATAACTTTTGCCAATTTCTGGAAAAAGGACTGGAATCTCTCAGACTGCTGTGGGGGCAGAATATGTCTGTTTGTAAGTCATTTATGTATCTAAGAATCTGAATCAGTGTAAAATATCACTTTTGTGAGAATTTATACCCATTAAACCACCTCCAGTGGTTTCTCATTGTCAGTTACTTTTTCTTCTCTGTAACTGAAAGGCTATCAGAACAACCTTGATTTGTTCACACTTCTGTCAGTTTCTAACTTAAACCAACAGCCAGGAATGTGACTAGGGACGGCCTTTGGCATTTATGAATTTCATTATGTCTCCTGTCACCTCAAGCCTTACAATTAATCACAAGAAGAAAAGGAAAAAAAAAAAAAAAAAAAAAAAAACCCTTCCCCTGCACTGCACTGCAAAGCTATGTAAAGCCTTTTACAGAGCCAGTGCTAAATCCTTTCCATAGACTGACTAGCTGAAGGATTTAAACTCAGCAATCCAATTAGCGCCTTCTCCTTGGAGAGTTAGGGGTAAGTTTCAGCGTGGCAAGTCTGGGATTCAGCTACACAACTCACATTAACATTTAGGGGAATTTCATGGATAAATCCTTATCCACATGGTGCAAATGGATCCATTAACTTGTCATCTCTATGGTCATGGAAGCTGAAATTCATTCATGAAGGAGTTTTTTTTGAATCATGAAGCATTACCATTCTTTTAAAACATACTAGACAGATGACAGTCTGTTCACAGATACCTTACTGTTGTATTCAGTCACAACTTGCAGTTACAACTGTCCCACTGAAGCAATGAGCAAGTGCCAGTTTGTTGAAGGTGTAATTTAAAAAGGAGGTATCCTAGAGACTAAAACTCAGCTTTACAAACTGAAGTGTTTTGTGTCCAGGCTGTGCACTGTTGATATTTTATTGGAAATGTTTTTTTCTGCCTCTGTACAAGGTTGGACATCAAAGAAAAAGTCACCAGAATTGTAGTGAACAGCAACATCAAAAGATTTCAGAAATAATTTCAGGGAAAACACACAAGCAAATTAAGGTCTGGATCTGCTATCCAGCTGTGAGTTACAGGCAGAGGGTTGAACTAAAAGTTTTAAGCACCAAGCATGATGTTTTTGCTATTACAACACAGAAACAGCATACTGTTACCAGGCTTTTCTATATAAAACTTGGCCTTACACCTTTTGGAGTGTGATGACACTTCAAATAATTCATTTCTGTGATTATTTCTTTACTATTAGGTACCTGCATGGAAGATCACACTGCAGTTGAAAGTTAAAGCCTAATTTTGAGTGACCCTGAGGCATGGGGAGCTGCTGGTGTTCATTACTTCTACCAGACACGGTTGCGTAGCTGCTAGTGGCTGCATCTCCACGCATCACCCACCTCCCGCACAAAGGAGGAGCTCTCAGCGCCATACAAGCGTCTCCAGGCTAGCAGCCTTATGGAATGGGACAGGGTCCTTCTCCACAAGCCTGCTGCTGGAAGAAACCTTCCCCCCCC